>JAWPHD010009653.1:0-101463 GCA_037043455.1 Cyrtodaria siliqua | reverse complement strand
AATATATGTTATTGCTGGACAGCCAAGTTTTTAACTTATTAAGAATCGATTGGGTTTCGGGACAATACCAAAGCATATGTGTTAATGTTTCCTCTTCTTGACAATACTTGCACATTGGACTATCAATGATGTTTATTTTATGAAGACATTTTCTGGTTGGAAGAATTCTATGGTTTAACCGTACTTGAAACCATTGTAATGTTGTATTTGTTGAGGATTTAAAGGGGGATATGTATATATCATTCCATGTTTCTTCCTCTATGTTATAAATTTCATCCCATTTGAAATTTGAAGTTGGTTTGCTGGGGTTTTGGTTAATAATATTATAAAGGTCCCTTGATCCATGTTTGTTCTTAATAAATGGAATGATATTAAAAGGAAGAATAGGATTTTGTATTTTTTCCATTTGTTCTGTGGAGATATTTTTTCTAATGTAAGCTTTAATTGCCGCAATAACTCCATTGTATAGCAGAAAATGTGCATTTACATTATACAAGTTATTAAATTCCTCAACAGAATAAAAGTTTCCATTCTCATCTATTAAATCATTAAGTTGATGAATACCTTTTGAATACCAAGATTTGTAAAATATTACATTACCTCCGATTAAAATATTAGGATTATAAAATAGTGGAGTTATTGAACAATTGTTAGCACATAAAATGCCCTTATTTAGTTCTAAAATATTAATGTAAGCTTTTAACACATCCTTCCAAAATATGTTAGTCATTTTTATTATTAATAATTCTGCAAAACCTATCCGCAGGTTTATTAGGTCTTTTAAGTTTATAATATGGGTAACTATATGTTGCCATTGTCCACCTTTAAGCATGAGTCTTCTAATCCAAGTTGCCTTAAGTCCATATATGAATGCTTGGAGATTAATCATTTTCAGACCACCCTCATTATACTGTTTAATGAAAATGCTTTTCTTTATCTTTGCTGGTCCCTCCCATAAGAATTCATAAAACATGTCATTTATTTTTCTAATAATTGAATCATTTGGGTTAGGCAATGAAATAAATAAATGATTAAGAATGGGTAATAATATTGTTTTAATTACTGTTATTTTACCAATCGGTGTAAGATATCTACGTTTCCAAAGTTTGATTAGGTTTTGTATTTTTTTTATCTTATCATTATAGTTTATATCAATAATCTTATCAAGATCAACATTAAAGTGTATACCTAACAATTTAAATTGGTTGCTTCCCCATGTTAATTTCCACTTGGTTTTAATTGAGTCTGTACTGTATTTTCTTGTCCCAATCCAAACTACCTGAGTCTTGTCAAAGTTCACCCTGAGTCCAGAAAATTTGGAAAAATAGGAAAGTTCATCGAGTGTTTCATTGAGTGAAGTATCTGACCCATCCAGAAAAATGGAAGTATCATCGGCAAATTGTGAAAGTTTATATTCCATATCATTTATAGATATTCCTCTATTTTTTTTGTTGTTTTGTATTTTTATTGCTAAAATTTCAGCACATAATATAAATATATAAGGCGATAATGGGTCCCCCTGACGGCATCCCCTGCCTATGCTGAAAAACTCAGATAAATTACCTCCTTGATTAACCGCGATTTTCGCATTTCTATAGAAAGTTTTTATCCAAGAAATTATCGAGTTTCCAAAATTGAAATACTTAAGAACGCTGTGAATAAATTTCCATGAAAGAGAATCAAATGCCTTCTCAAAATCAACGAGTAAAATGAGTCCTGGTAAATTATTTTCTTCTGCAAACTGCATGATATCAAATGTCATTCTTGTATTTTCCCCCATATATCTCCCTGCAATAAAACCTGTTTGATTTTCATTAATTAGTTTGTTTAAGATAGATTTTATTCTGTAAGCAATGGCCCCTGAAGCAATTTTATAAACACAGTTTAAGAGAGAAATTGGCCTATAATTTTTTTTAAATCTTCTTGGTTTGTTATCTTTAGGGATAAGTGTAATAATACCCTCTTTCTGTGTTACAGACAGTTCCCCATTGAAATACCCACAATTTACAGCTCTCACAACAAAATGCCCCAGTTTCTTCCAAAATGCTTTAAAGAAGTCAGCCCCAAAACCATCAGTACCCGGCGAACGATTATTTTTCATACAAAAAAGCGATAATGATGCTTGCTGATAGGTTAATAGGCCCTCTAATGACTTAGATTCCTCCTCATTCAATTTGGGTACACTTAGTCCTGAACATTCTTTATCTAAATCTATTGTTTCTAATATTTCATCTCTGCTGGAGTATAGTGATTTGTAGAAGGTTTCAGTTTCTTTTAGAATATCTTTCTGGTCTGTGATTATACTCCCATCAGGCCTTTCAATTTTGGGTATAATTTTACTAGTAAAGTTGTGCGTCTCTAAATTGCAAAAATATTTAGTTGGTTTTTCTCCATCTTCTATTAATTGAGCTCGTGATCTAATAAGAAAACCATTCATTCTTTGCCTACGAAGTAACAGTAGTTCATCTTTTAATAAATCAAGAGTGGGTATTTGATCAGGAGAAAGTCTTTGTTCTAAATGTTGTATTTCAAGAACAAGATCATTTTTCACGTTTTTCATTTACTTTTTTTTTGTGGCATGAATATGATATTGATTTTCCTCTTAATTCCATCAACAATGTATCCAAAAATAATTGATCAGTAATTGTAAATTGAAGTTCATTATTTGGTATGTTGTTAATGTAATCAATATTATAGATTGGAAGCGCATATTGAATTTTAATTTCATCTATTTTGTTATTCATTATATTTAAATATTCAATATCACTTAGAAGCGAATTGTTATGTTTCCAAAGGGGTTTGCCCTTTATAAATTCAGTGAAATTGCAGTTTAACATGGTAATTGAATGATCTGAGCGGTAGCTAGCTTCAATAGTACACTTATTTACAGATGATAAAAGATTTTCAGAAACTAAAAAAAGAAATCTAGTCTTGCTTGTTTTAATGGTGTCTTCTTTCTCCATGTGTACCTTCTTAAATTGGGATAAAATTCTCTAAATGGGTCAATAAGATTATAGCAAGTTTTGATTTCTAACAGTTTTACACGCGCATTTTTATTGTTAATATTTTTATAGTTATAATAATCTATCTCAGGATCTTGGACCAAATTAAAATCTCCACATAAAATCAGGCCATTATTATTATTCATGGTCTCTACAGTTGTCATTATCCTATCAAAAAATGAAGGGGAATCTGTGTTTGGGCCATAAAGTGAAATAAGGGTTAATCTCTTGTTATTAACAGTTAAATCTACAGTTATAAAATTTCCCTCAGGGTCAGATATATAATTATGTACTTTATAGTCTAGGTCTTTGTTAAAAAGTATAGCTACTCCTCGGGCATTTGATTTACCTGAGCTGAAAATGCACTCATTACCCCATTCTGAACGAATAAACTTCTCAGTTACAGGTGTTGAATGTATATCCTGTAGGCAAAAGATATGACACTTTTTACTTTTGATATAGTTAAAAACATCAAGTCGTTTTTCTGCTGACCCAAGGCCCGGACAATTAGCAGACATTATTTTAACTTCAGTCATTTATGTAAAAAAGAAAAATGTGTAAATATGACCAAGTGAGAGAGAACACATACAACAATGAAAATATTAAAAACAGTATACAGAACCAAAAAACAATTCTGCATATACAAGAAGCCATTTAATCTCACATTTTGGCTAAAACATAATTATTGATTTTCTACATAAAACAAATTGATTAAACATTCAAGGACATTTGCAAACTATTATTTTGGTCTAAGCAAACAAATTATATATAAATGTATATGTAGTTTAAGTAATAACTTGATAAACAATTAAAATAAATCTTTCGGACAAATAATGGTGAAATTTATAAATCGAAAAAAATCTTATTATAAAACATAAATTTTACACCATTAATCTATACCCTGATATCGGTATGAAGAGTGTCCATAGGAAGTGTTGTTCTAAATAATCAATATCTGTTAGTAAGCAATCTTATCTATAGTAAGTATGACATCAATCAGCAATGTATTTATATCAAGTATGATATCCGTACACGAATGTAATCAGTAAGATGATATCAGTAGACAATGTATATGTCTATAAGATGTATGTCATCACTCAGCAATCTTATCTGTAATAAGTATGATATCGACAAGCGATGTATCTATTAAAAGTATGACATTGCTATCTATAACAAGTATGATATCAATAGACCCAGCATCCATTAAAAAGTATGATATTCAATCAACAAGATGTCTAATAAGTATGTTATCGTTAAGCAATGTATCTATACAAATATTATATCACTAAGCAATCTATCTATAATTAAATTATATAAGATGTATGATATCAATCAGCAATCTTATCTATAATTAGTATGATATCGACAAGCGATGTATCTATAAAAATTATGGCATTGCTATCTATAAGAAGTATATCAATAGATCAGGCATCCATTAAAAGTATGATATTCAATCAACAATCTGTCTAATAAGTATGGTATCAATAGGCAATGTATCTATAAGAATACGATATCACTGAGCAATCTATCTATAATAAATTTCATGTCAACAGACAATCTATCTATAAATAAGCATGGTATCAATAGACATAATATCTATAAATCGTATCATATCATAATGAATGTATAAAGAGCATGATATCCATAAGCAGTGCCTCTGTAAGAAGTAAGGTATCATTCAGCAATAAATTTATGATATGTATGAAGGTATGATATCAATAACCTATGTATCTATATGAAGTATGATATCTATGAAGTATGATATCAGTAGACTATATTATATAGCCAAGCAATGTATATACCTGTATATAAAAATAACTAAACAAACTTATTAATAGGTAAAGTATCCTTTAGAAGTATATATGCAATTCATGATCTTTATGATCTTGGAGTAATTCCGCATTAAGTGTAATATTTACCAAAGCAAACATGAAAAACACACCCATGAAACGACTGCATTTTAAAATTTCAACCTGATTAAATCCAGAATTTTCTATTCCAATAAATACACAAATTTAATATAATGCATGTAGAGAGCCACTGTCTTGCATAAAGCCTCACTGAGTTCTCATGTGGTAATTAGGGGCACAGTAGGTAGGACATAATCCTGACTGTAATTGCTGGTCAGTGATCCTTAAAAGTCTCACTTAGTTCTAAATATATAGACCATATACCCAGAGTAATTTCTTAAGAGATCTGTAATAACTGCACAATAATACTGTTGCAACTGTAGTATAATCCATCGGCACGTATAGTCATAAATTGACCCATATTAGTTCAGTACTGTCAAATCCATTTAGAGTGTCGATCACTGCTTAAGGACCCATCCAACATCGTCGTGGGGAGGCCAAATTTGTATCGTGAGCCGGTAGCCTTCGACTTCCCATAAACGGACCCGTTAAAATATCACGCTCCTTCGATGTAATTATGGGCCATAAGACGGGTAATGAGTTCAGCATTGGTCCTGGTGACATCATCGACTAGTCTGGTACCAGCGGCTTTGAAGGTTGATCGTAACCTCATCCCTTTGGTCTTCTCACTGTTGTTAAGAAGTTTGACCAGGGACTGGTTTAGGGTATCCGACTTTGCCCGGTATCCGGTGGATTGCCACTATTTTTGAGGGGTTGATGGTGGCACCTTTTTCATCTACCATTGCGCATATTTTAGAAGTTAACGTTTCTTCTGTTTCTGGTGTAACTTCTGGCACATTCATGAATTTTATATTGTTCTTTCTTGAGTATTGCTCGTTATAGTTGGCTCTATCCTCTGCATACTTTGATATTTTTTTCACTTGATTCAATACTTTTCTTGAAGTCATGCATGAGTGATTTTTTGTGCAACAAGGTCTTTTTTTAGGTGCGCATTTTCTTTTTCGAGAGAGTCCAGTCTGTTTATAAGATCTTTTGTCTTAGCCTCTACTTTTGTAGCAATAGTGAATTCCATATTCTTGTTAAAATCGTCGAAAGCCTCGATATCTTCCTTCTTCATCAGAGAATTGAGAGTTTCCTTGACTTCCTTCAACTCTTCTGAAATATCGTCCAATGTGTGGGTAATGAGCGACATACTGGTATCCGCTGCACTTGTATTACTCAGTGCTACATCTATGAGAGGTTGCTTCTGGTTTGTTGTCTTAGTGCTGCTGGACTTAGCCTTGCCTAAGGGCACTTGTGTCAGCTTTGACATGGCCTACCTTTGTGTGCTCTGTTGACTTATTCATTGTTAATCCAAAGTTAATCCCATACAATATCACAATGTGTCACGACTATTTACTGTTACAACTGTGTAGAGTTAGCTTCTCAGAACTCGCTCAGTATTGAAAATACAATCCTTTGTCTAAATATCCAAAATTCCAATTTTTGCAAATATCATCTCTAATATTGAATATTTCAGAAAATCCTTTTCACAGAATATAGTCCTTTTTATGAAGAACAGCTACATATAAAAATTATATGTAACATGCCACTAGTAATTTAAATTTTAGCCAAAAAGTGGGAGCTGTGATTTAACCAAACATCACTGCTTAAATGCCTCAGGGCTGATTCTCTAATTTGAAATGTTAATTGCGATTGACACATGAAGTTATACACGGGGTCATCACGGTTATTTAAAAGTGACATTATACACGGATTTTATTTATTATTATACACTTCATTATTCTACCGTATGTTTAAATTCAATTCAATTCAATTATTTTATTCAGCATAAACATCATACAATGTTCATCGCCTATTACAATGAGGCGGTTACATTACATTGAGAAGAGCATGTATAATACTATCCTGGAGTAAAGCTACAAAAGAGCACTTACCCCTAGTATTTTAAACAAACAATTTCGAATAGTATATAGCATAAGTAATACAGAGGGGAAAATCATCAGAAAAAGAAAGAGAGAAAGAAAACAAAACAACTCTATACATATAATTTGTTTGTACAGTGGATACATTTCGGTCAAGCTTATTTACAACTCGTGCTATCAGTCCTCGCACTAGCGGTTTCACACAATAGCAATTCTTCGGAAAATAAGTCTAAGGCCAGTAGGCAAAAACTATGTGTTTCAGACAGATACTTGAATAATGGTTTACAATCATAATAAATATTACGTTAATCTCGATAATTCACGTTAATTATCTATTATACTCTCACGCCTCAAATTCGCTAAATATACATATTTTGCCAATTTACTTAATACACTAGACTGGCTAGAAGTAAGTAACAATTTAAATTTTTGTAAATGTGGCCAGTGACAATAGTATTTAGGAAGACACTCAATTCTAATATCGCGAAAACATGGACAAACTAAAACAAAATGATATTCATCTTCGATTACATTCATTTGACAGAATACACATTTACGTTCAGATCTCTCTACATTTTTAAATCTACCTTCTTCTATAGCTAATTTATGGGCAGAACACCTTAGTCTTGTCAAAGAAATACGATGCCTTTCGTTTGCAACACAGTTCAGGTACTTTTCAACACCAATATTATTTTTAATTTTCTTGTAGGTTTTTAGCTTTGGTGATGTAGCTAATGTCGAATACCATTGCTGATAATACTGGTCATTTAGTCGCTCTATAATTTTCGATAGTTGAAGATTCGTTATATTAGCATTATTCCATAAATAGTTAAAACCTAGATCGTTTAACAAACGCTGTACTTCTGAGGCCCAGGACCCACGAACATTATTATTTACTTGGTCTTTATAAACTTCGTTGATTAAAGAGCCTTGTGACTTAATAATTTTGAACCAAAATTTAAGAATTATTTCCTTACGTACAATATCTAGAGGAACCTTACCCAATTCTCCATAGACTGACGCATTTTGAGTTTGCGTTCTGACGTTTAGTATTTGTTTAAGAAATTTTAAATATATTCTTTCAATATCAGGAGCTTTATGAAATCCCCATATTTCAGCTCCATAATTTAAAATTGGCAGGATCATATAATCAAATAGTTTCATCTTTTCACTTATTTTCAAAGGGACGGTATCAAATAAGGAATTCAAAGAATAAGTAGCTCTAAGTGCTTGGTCTGCCAAGGCTTTTTGAGATTGATAAAATTTTCCATTTGATGACATAGTAACACCTAAATAGGTGAATTGTTTAACGTTATCTAGTTTTCTATTGTCATAGAATAAATCAACCTTATCCATTCTTGCGCCTAATTTACATATCATAGCTACAGTTTTACTAGCATTTACAGTTATATTCCATACTTTACAATACTCAAGTAATTTATTTAACAGAATTTGTAGCCCATTGACTGAATATGAAAAAAGTACAGTATCATCTGCAAATAACAAAAGAAATATCTGCATTTCATTGAGCGTAATCATATCTGCATCACTATCGTTTATATAAGATGACATGTCATTAATAAATATAATAAATAATAAAGGTGATAAAGTTTCACCTTGTTTTACACCCATGAAGCTATCAAAATAATCTGATATATTGCTGTTTGCTTTAACACATATTTTAACTGAAGCATACATAGATTGCAACATTCTAACAAGCTTTGATGATACATTATTACTAAGGAGTTTAAACCAAATTCCATTTCTATAGACTAAATCAAATGCTTTCTTAAAATCAATAAAGGCACAATACAGTTTTTTCCTTTCATGTTGAATAACTTTATTAATTATAGACTGTAAAACAAAGATACAGTCAACTGTACTTTTGCCTTTTCTAAAACCAAATTGACATTCCGATAAGATATTATTATCTTCTATCCATTTACGTAAACGATTGTCTAACATAACTGAAAATATTTTAGAAAATATGCTAGTTAATAAATATGTTATTGGTGCAATATAATCAACATATAAAATTCAGATTGCCATGTGTCTCTTTGAATGAACACAAACGTTTCAAAATAAGATTTTATTTAAATTTGTGTTTAAATGTTGCTTTGTGAATAGTATGTGAATCGCCCAATTGTTTCACTAATTACTTTAATCCGCACATTTGCGAAGCCGTGTGTCGATACGATTAATGACACGCGTCGCATCTACAGGTATTCCTTTGCTTTGCACAGAAACGAGGTGTTAATAGGATTAACGACACGTGTTGATTGTGATTTTACTCAGAAGAAACTAAGATGCTAAATTATAAGAAATAATGTAGAAATAAATGATTGAACATTAGTTTAGGTAGACACTATTTAATAAATGTAATGTTTTCTGTTATGTGGAGAGGTTTACGTATGAATCTATGCTTTACGGATTAAATAAATGAATTTAATGCCTTATACTATATAATAGTTTATAACGTGGCAAAATTATTTGTCATTTATAACGAAATTGTTTATTTGTTATGTTAATACGAGAATAACGCACAAAAGCCCTTCGTAGATACATGTACGTGTTTATTGTGATTTAAAAAAAATATAATAATAGCGTTGCATCGTAATGCATATGCCCTTTTCGTAGAGCATGTGACCCGTTACTAGTGCATAACTTGGAATTTAGTATCATTCCCAGTCCTCAAAAAGCTTTATGTTAAAATATAAAATAATATAAATTATTGTAGTGGATCTAAATGGTCCAATAAATGTCCTTTTCGTATCATGTCATTTAGCGTGTTTGAGTGTATGTGACTCGCTTCTAGTGCATAACTTTGAATTTTATATCAGCTTTATGTTAAACAATAATCAAAACAAAACTATTTTCGTGTGAATTCTTACATCAGGTTCAGGTATTAAGCCATTTTCCTAATTTTAACAATACCGGTATGTCCTTTTCGTAGCACATTAACGGCTATGCACGGCCCTTTTCGTAATGCATATGCCCTTTTCGTAGAGCATGTGACCCGTTACTAGTGCATATCTTGGAATTTAGTATCATTCCCAGTCCTCAAAAAGCTTTATGTTAAAATATAAAATAATATAAATTATTGTAATGGACCTAAATGGTCCAATAAATGTCCTTTTCGTATCATGTCATTAAGCGTGTTTAAGTATGCACTTTTCGCGTACAACGGCATTTGTTACATACGTGATAAAATAAGTTTAATAAGATACTTATTGTTTGAGTTTCTTTGAAAAGCACACATTTTTTTATTACTTTTATTGATGAAAAACAAAGTTACATGAAACAAATCACTATATTACATAAACATATTTATAATAAATAAAACGGGCTGAAATCACAGATCATTTTATTAGACAATGTGTATGTCCTTTTCGTATGAGGGTAAATTCCTTTTTGTAGAACCATTTTCAACATAAACATATTTGTAATAAATAAATAAATAAATACTTGATGCATAATACAAAACTAACGCCAATGTGAAATGTGATCATTCTGATAATATGCATTACACACATTGGTCCTAGCCCTTTTCGCAGAACGGCCCTTTTCGTAGCTGATAATTGTCGCTATACATACGTATTTTTGAGGAATTAAGACTTTCTTTCATCTTTTATTTAGTATATTCTTATTATATTCTTAGTATAATTACATATTCTTCACATTTAAATCACCAAAACCAAACAATAGTGATGCACTATGTATAAAACGGGCCCTTTTCGCAGACCGTCCCTTTTCGTAGCTGATAATTGTCGCTATACATACGTATTTTTGAGGAATTAAGACTTTCTAAAATCTTTTATTTAGTATATTCTTATTTTATTCTTAGTATAATTACACATTCTTCACATTTAAATCACCAAAACCGAACAATATTGATGCACTTTGCATAAAACATGCCCTTTTCGTAGCTTGAAGGCCCTTTTCGCGAATTGCATTGCATTGTGACATTTATAACATACAACTTCAATCGGCTGTTACTGGAGCCCACAAAGCTAGAGCAGACCTAATTACAAATAGATTGGACCAGGGAGTAAGTATAGGGGAGGAGAAACGGATTATTTATTCACACTGTGTCCTCTGATACAGAGCGTGTATTTGTTTGCATGTATAACAGCACATTTTACCAGACGGTTTCGTGTAACAAAATGGCGCCACTCTGCGCCAAATAAAAAATGGTGACCGTGTATAGCTATTGCAAGCGAGATACGAGACTACGGGTTATTTAGGCATTAATAAATAATAACAAAAAGTGAATAGTAGACATATTTATCTTTGTCAAGAAGGTAATTTCAAGGTGGTGATTATAAGACAAAGCCTAAAAAGAGGTGATGAAAAGTGCCTTTTGAGATATCAGCTGAAATTTTTTATTTTTCAAATTAAAAATGGTGTGGAGCTATTGCAAACGAGATACGAATTATGGGTTATATCAGGCATTAATAATAACAAAAAGTGAATAGTAGACATATTTATCTTTGTCAAGAAGGTAATTTCGTGATGTTGATTATAACAGAAAGCCGTAAAAAAGAGGCTGTAAAAAACTGCCTAATTTGAGATGTTGGCTGAAATTTTAACTTTTCACATGTAACGCGCTTACGATCGATTTACCTGTATCGATAAAATAGTAAATGCCGGCGTTCTAGCGCGACAACATTAATCGATAAACTAGAGCGTTTATGAACCCGTTTCTCCTCCCCGTATACTTACTCTGGACACTGAAAATTATCTAAGTTTTACGTGGCACAGTGAGAAAATTTCAAAAATATTTTCCATCTTTAAACACACATATCATGAAGAGTTTTATAGATACAAGTTTCATTCATGCCAAATCCCATCACATTTAATATTCTTTCCAATGATAGTATTTTGCGTTGTCTTACATTTAGAGCAAAAAAGGAGTTTGACGGAAACTTTGACTATGTCAAAACCTTGATTTTTAAGAGAAAAGCGAAAAATTATGACATTTTTAACTTTAAACATCTTTTAAACAACTTCTTATTTTGAAAATAAACATAAATTATTATAATCCATTTTGCTACTCACTATGCATCTTTTGAATGTATTCTCATCAAAATTAGTGAATAATATTGAGAGAGAAGATAGAAGGAAAAGTTAAGGTGTCACGTGATATTTTGGTTACTTATTGGTTAATAAGAAGTTTCCTATCTGTTTATTAATATGTCTGTGACTAGAGAGACATTTCTTTAATTTCGAAATGTATCAGTATATCTGTATTTGTTAAAACTAATTTAAATAGATATATCTTAAATAAAGATATCTCTTTAAGCCAGAGAGATATCTCTGTAAGTGGAAACATATTTATTTAAAAAAGAGAATATGAAAAATCCGGAGAATTTTATCCGGATGTTTGGCAGGCCTGTCAGTTGCACTTAGTAATACCTAATGGGAAAATGCACCAAATTATGTCAACGCCTTCTTCTTCTTCGTCTTCTTCGTTAACACGATATCTCTTAATGTTCACAATATATATCTCTCCTTTAAAGATATATCTATTAAAACAATACAATCTTTAAGCCAGAGAGATATCTATAGGTTAAAATAAATGTTTAAGACTAAGAGATGTCTCTCTAGCATAAAGAGATATCTAACTAGTTGAAAGAAATATCTCTCTGTCTTAAAGATATCTATATATTTATGCATACGATATGTCTTGTTTCGGAATAAATACTAATTTGGCTTTCCATACATATGTCAATGACTATTCGGACAAGTTATTCCTTACGTCATAGGTATTAGGCGGTTATGTACAGTGTCTTTTAATTTGTTCAAGCGGAGTGAAATACACACAGCCAAAACGTCACACCGTACAACACGTATCTTTTCTAACATCTGGGGATAATAATAATAAAAATAATAATAATAATAATAATAACTTTATTTCAGGAAGGTAACATATTAAGACATAGCATTTACACAAGTCTTTTCATCTATAAATCAACAAAATATAACAATGTGAGCATATAATACAAGATAAAACAATACATGTATCCATTTATAACGACGGACAGCTCGCTATCCCATAAGCCTTCTGTCAGTAGAGATAACCATTATAACTATATAACGTTAATAGCATATATTTGAGGCATGAAAATTAATTTCATACTCCACGACTTTGCTATAATTAATGTTGCATACTTTTGCTAAATGTAAGCTCTGATTACAAAGGCGTCATGTTTTCTCGGACCACGACCCCTTTGGAAGCGGATAACTGCTCCAAAAGAGCACTTACACACTCCAAATTTTACATAAATGTCGTTCAATGATTGCCATTTCACAAAATATCGCTTTAATGACTGAATTAAATGTTTATTAATTGTAATAGCATCAAATGAAACATGTTGCTTAATTTTCGTAAAACTTTGAAGTTCGAATATCTTTTTGCCTTATTGGTCGACGGAATTGGTCGGGATAATCACTGTAGAAACATCCATACACATGTACACCTTGTAAATTGTTGGCTCACTTCTTCTTTTTCGTTTAAAATAAAGTACTGAAAGTGTATCAACTCGCTCTGCTCATAGCTCCGCCTTCGACCGCCCCCTACTGTGGATATTGTCGTCAAATTGGCCTGAGATATTGTCATCGTATGCCTACCCATCTACACCAGGCATGAATACCACAGTGATTTACTTCCTGTATGCCTCTATGGGGGAAATAATTTTAGTGGTTTCATACCTTTAACATAGAGTTTTTTTTATGCTTTTTAGAAACTAAATAGACAATTATTTACAAATACTATGAAACTAGACTTTTATCCGCAAAAAAGATATTTACTACAACTGCATTTGCAATTTGCGATATGTCGTAACTTAAGTGATTGTTCTCCACTTTACGATAACAACAATTGCCAAGCAGCAGACGACAGCTACGCAACCGCACGTTTAGCGATCTTTAAATGTAAGTAGATCTAAACGTATTTTATATACGTATATATCAGTTACTGTACAGTATTGGTTATTGCACATAATTAACTGCTATTGCCGCACAAATTTATTTGTAAATTGTATAGATTGTAAGTGTCATCTGCTGTCCCGGCGTCACATGTTTTCGACGTTCTTGTAACGTTGTGATTTCGACGGTCTCCGTTTACATGGTCACAGACAACTATTGATTTTCTTCCATTATAGCCTTTAGGACTACCCTGATTTGCCAATATCTCGTAATGGCACCCCTTGCCTGAAACATGAGGAACTTTTTGAAAAAATTGTCGTTTATGGCTCCAAAGTGAAACACCCCCAAGTTTTGCAGTTTTTTCCCCGCCAAATGTCAAGCAGTGTTCGACACTAACGCTAGCCCGATAGCCCGGGGCTAGTAAAAGTGACCGTCGGGCTAGCACGTACGATCGTCTAGCTAGCCCGATTGGCTAGTAGATTATAGAACAAACACGTACCCAATTTGCGTTGGCATTATATAAATAAAATCTCAAGCACTGTTAATCATTAATGTTCCGCAGATTCTCGCTTAAAACTGCTGCTCTTTTAGTCCGCGTAAAACGACATTTGTTTTCTATTTGCTTTCCTTTACCGCGTGATACCAGCCCGATACCGAATCACACAAACGCTTGTAACTACGCCTTATAAACTAGACAGTTTTTCTTAAGCGTTTTTATGACCACGATTTCAGCAGTCGTTTTCGCTTCTGTCGGAAAACGCCGCGAATTATGAACGTGCTATAAACGGTGCAAACATAGATCGATTTTTGGGGCTTTCTCCACCATCCAAAAAACAAAAAACTCTATCATAATAAGTTCTAATTTCTGTGTTTCTCATGTACATTGTTCAGAAATACTATAATAAATTAAAATAATAATCATCACAGTATGTTACTTTTCTTAACAGAGGTGCAGACTGCCACAAGATCAGGTTATTGTGACGGAGGGAGCTGTCAGCGATGTCACAAATTTTGAATCTGATTTGTGTTGTTATTTTATAACCAACCCCGTCAAATCAATATACAATGAGGATTTGGTACCGTTGGTAGCAGGGCTAGTAGAAATGAAGGGGGGCTAGTGAAATTCCAAACCAACTAGCCCCCGGGGCTAGTAGGTCCAAAAAGTTAGTGTCGAACACTGTCAAGTGTACCTACTTTCATTTTTCAGTCATAAATTTTAAAAAATAACTACAAAAATATGTATTAAATGTTCCATTTTGAAGAAAACATATTTATGTTTGAAGTTTAGTTGTTTTATTTCAGTTATTATATTTTATCCAATCCATGACTTCACATGGGTAAACATTAGTCTCGGATTCCATAGACTTCTTTTTGACCAATCACAGTCTGTTTATTTATTTAGTAGCTAGACACGGACCTAAATAGGAGCGTCATTTCTTCAAAAAAATTATCGAACATATCCGACTGACCAATACGGTTAACCACATTGAGTGATGAAAAGCTTTCGCATCTAGATCTTTCATCTATTCGGGTTTATAAAATCATGTTTTCAATAAATAGAGGGATTTAAGACGCGTTAAAATGAATAGAAAAAGTGCCATATTAATTGAACCATTAATATATTTTGATCAAATAAAGTTTTTAGACATGGTCTCCAGTGTACCAAACCAAACATGCAATATAATTTGAAGTTCAGAGTTCAAAATCACTCACGCATGAAATTTTTAATTTTTTATGAAGAAACAGGCCTTTCCATATATTTCAACATTTTTTATGAACAAAATATAGAGCCCATGAGGGTATTGCCGACTATGAGGGTATTGCCGTACATTTGCTTGATAAAGCCTAAAAGTTAAGGAATAAAATGTATAAATTTATAGTAAGGTATACCTCATAGTATATAAAGGGCACATCCTTTTTTCATTCCCAACCCCTTGTATACTTAGAAACAACACAACCACAGGTAGACACCGCCTAAATATTGAGCACTTTTTTGTTAAATTGCTAATATTACGAGTGTTTGATTTTAACTGAACACTGACTGCGTATCAGTTCGAATTGTTTCATCACGTTCTATTTTAAGTTATGCAATGCAATGACTAATCAAGTGATGTTACTTGTTTTAATCACTGGAATCCTGCTTAATGAGTTGTCTTGGGTAGTCGGTATTACCCTCCTAATTTCAGAGCGGTTGGGTAATACATAGAACATGACAATAAATAAATCCATTAACCTTTTTAATTACTTTTTAATTAAACTTGTTTATCATTAAAATTGCTTTTTTAGTATTAAAAGTGTTATATATAACTTAAATTAATTTAGATGACACATTGTAAAATGTTTAATCCCTGATTTGGGTCCCCAGAACCTTCTCAAAATAAATATTTGAAGAAAATATCTCCAAAAAGCGCTTTCTTAAGCAATGATAGGCATGACGGTTAAACAAATGATGATAGAGCAGAGTGTATACGATGACGACTATTAATAAACAGAAACAAAAGGAAGAGAAGCTAGATAAAATAATCATCAGAAAAAGCTATAAAAGAAAGAAAACAGCAGTTCTAACAAGAATCTCTTATGCACCAAAACCAACAGGAATGAGGATGCAAAGATCAAGATGTTCAGCATGGATGTCCTGGTTGATTAAGAAAGAGTATGATAATGGACCTTTGGAAACGGCCGAGCCTGACACATACGAAATATTGCAGTCTCGGTTTGATTGAGGCTGTTCATGAGCTGTAGTGAAATATGCTAGCTACCACTCACGCCCTCTAGCCCCGGGTTAAGCAGAGCTCATTATTCATAAAAATCAACAGTACAGAAGTTTAACCATCCCGAAGATGGTAAGCATATGGCGGTAGATATAGCAATATTTGTATCTTTATTTCATCCCCTATATCCAGCAGCGTATGAGGATCTAATAAACATGTATGTCCTGAAGAGTAATAAACAAAAAGGAATTTAGTTGGGAGCAGCGGTTATGAAGCCTGCGTATCACAAGTAACAGCCAAAAGTCTAAATTAAAAAGCAGACAACATATCCTATGAGTAGTTAAACAATACCCAGAGCCTTTTATTGGCCGGAGTAGTGGAACCACTGAATCGAAAATTAAGTAAGAAAACAAAAGAAATTGAAAATGTACCATCGATCATTAAATATAAGTATTGGTCTCAGCGTTTTCCAAAGATTGAATGAATAACAGTACTGATTGCAAGCGCGGGGAGACGTTTTACTGCCGCCACACTGCACAAGCAACACCACTGTGGTATAAAAAAGAGTATAATAACGGACCTTTGGAAAGAAAATGCATAAAATGCATATTTAGGTCACATATCCCATAGGCCTCCATTACGGCCTTTCATAATGGCCCAATTTTGGCTTAGTATTTGGCTGGGATAAACACAGAGTGCTTATTATTAGTAGAATTATTTTATTTTTAGAATTTTGTGATTCTTGTTTTAAAACAAGTCATTACTCATAATCTTATTACGTGGTCCCGCCTTAATGTCATTAGGCGATGGGAAAACTTATATTGCCAGGATTTTATAACGGATATTTCAACAATAAAACACATTTAAAAACAATTTTTACTAAAAAAATGTGATAACCTGTTTGAAATTACCTATTAACTGTTTTAATTTTACAATATGCAAACTTTTAAAACCCAAATTAAGGTTTTATTTTATACCCCAGCCAACCCAGTTTTCGCTGGATGGGTATGAAAGTTAATATTCGAACATGTAATGTGTTTCTCACAGCAATTAAAATGTTCATTCAGTTCTGAGAACAGACTAATTTACATCATAATAGCATGACGTGATGTCATAATAGCATGACATGATGGCATAATACCAAGGTGTGATGTCATAATACCAGAATTGAGTGATGTCATGATAGAAACAACCAAATGAAAATATGAATGAAGAATTCTGATTGGTTCAGTGATAAATCTGGACCAATGAAACCAGTTAATTTAAAGCTCATTACATTCTCAGAACACACTGAGGTTTACTGGAGAGCGAACGCCTCTGCATTTCGTGCCTCGGCTGAGTTCGCTATTACATGCATTTACAGTATGTCCAATTGCTGTCTGCAAAAATAAAAAAGTGTTAAATTTGAACCCTGCCTGTGTTAGGGGCCACTTTCCGTCCAAGCCCAGTTTCTGTCATTCTCATTTAAAAACTGTTTTTACAGTGTAAATTACTTACACAATGTTATTAATTGACAGTGGTAAAATTAACTAAAGAAACTACCAAAATGTAAATAAACGGTAAAAAAATGAATGGGATTTTTCTAAAAATTGTGTTTACTTTCTTATATGTTGTTGTGGATGTGCGCGCATACTGCCGCGCAATAAATAACACTATAAATATGAATTTTAGCCACTGCCCAAGAACAAGCAGAGCTCTTACTCAAGATTCTCTTTAATTATTTTAAGAGAGGTCTAATTCAGTTGAAAAGAGGTTCAATTCCATTGAAGAAAGGTCTAATTTAATTGATGAGAGGTCTAATTCAACTATAAAGAGGTTCAATTCCATTGAAGAAAGTTCTAATTCAATTGAAGAGAGGTCTAATTCAGTTTTGGAATTAAACCTCTCTTCAATGAGTTGAACCTTTTCAATTGAATTGAACCTCTCTTTAATTGAATTAGACCTCTCTTCCATTGCATTGAACTTCAGTGCAATTGAAGAGAGGTCTAATTCAGTTGAAGATAGACCTGTTCAATTTACTTGAAGAGAGGTCTAATTCAACTGAAGAGAATTAGACCTATCTTCAATTGAATTAGACCTTTCTTCAGTGGAATTGAACCTCTATTCAGTTGAATTAGACCTCTCATCAATTGAGTTGAACCTCTCTTCACTTCAATCAGACCTCTCAGACTCCAAATGCACCCAAATTGAACCTCGGTCTAATTCAGTTGAAGGGAGGTTCACTGTGCAATAATTATTGAAGAGAGGTCTAATTCATTTGAAGAGAGGTTCAATGTAATTGAAGAGATGTTCATTTCAATTGAAGAGAGGTCTAATTCAATTGAAGAGAGGTACAAGTCAATAAAGCTAGGACAGTTTGAAAACCAGCCAGATCGTATTAGTTTCACCGGAGTTACGGCCCTTGTTTTGCTAAAAAATGCCATATTAAGCCTGGTGGACACTCTAGCACCTTCATTTATTATTTGATCTTTACCAAACTTGCACAGATTGTTAACATCAATGAAAGCTCGGACAAAATTTGAAAAACAGTCAAATTGGATCAGTAACACCGAAGTTATGGCCCTTTTTTTTTCTGAAAAATACCATTTTCTGCCTTGTGAACACTCAGCACATTCATTTATTATTTGATTTTTACCAAACTTGCACAGATTGTTAATACTAATGAAAGCTTGGACTAGTTCGAAAGCCATGAGATAGCTTCCTCACATAAAGATTCCTAGGACCCTGAGGTAATTCAATTGAAGAAAGGTACAATTCAGCATAATTAAAAACAATTGAACTTAACCTCCCTTCAGTTGAATTGTACCTCTCTTCAGTAGGGATATATCGTGGCTAAAGCTCAATGACGTAACATACTGTGTAAACCTCTCAATACGATGTCCGACATAATACACCTTATGATACTTTTGTATATATATAATTATACCGTGTAAGTAATGAAATGTTTGTCCAAATCACATATAAATGGATGCCCGGCTTTAGACCTCTCTTCAAATAATTAAAGATTGGTTCAATTAATTAAGTTTATGTTAATTTGGCGTTCCAATGCCAAATTAACTTAAACTCAATTAACATAAACTTAATCACATCAAATTTTGCGTGTAAGCTGAGTTTACAGGTCTATATCTCTTACATTTTTTGTCCTAGCTGAACTAAATTTTGGAATTGGTTTCCTTATAGTATGTTGTAAAGGGTTGGATAAGTAATTTTGTCTTCTGCAAATTCTGGGCTCCCATGAAACCCAAATTGTGATGGCCCATAAAATGTGCAATAAAGGCAGATCTAGGTTTGCATGTAAGCATGTATATATCTATAATTTTGGTTTGGGATTTGTTATAGCTTTTTAATGCATCTTATTACTTCACCCATATTGGGGCATGGGCTCCCTCCTCCCACCCACCCCCACTCCCATCCATAGCTTTTAATTTTTTTTGCCCCGTGTGGTTGCCGGGGGCCCCGTTTGGTCACGGGGCAAAGAATACGGCCACTGCAGATCCCTTTGGAGGGGTAGGCAGAGGGGTAGAATCCCCCCAAAGGTTCTAGGCCCATTTTCCATATTTTATCTCGATGTACATGGAAGATGAGCCTGGCATGTTCATGCCTTTTAGGCACCATATAACCTTTTCATGTGTTAGTGGGCCTTAAAACCCAAATTCAATTCAATTTTACTTTTTTCTTTCTTTCATATTTCTGTGTTGTTTTAGTCAATTCTTGCACATATATGTTGCCCCCACACTTCCCCCCTGCCTCTTACCCATCCTCCCCCCCCCCCCCCCCCCCCCCCCCCCCCCCCACCAGTTGAAACTTTTTTTTTTTTTTTTTTTTTTACATATTTCTTTGTTGTTTTAGTCACCAACCCACCCCTACTTGAAACTATTTATTTTTTTTACATATTTCTCAGTGTTGCTTTTGTCAATTCTTACACATATGTTGCCCCCTCCCCTCCCCCGCATCCCCCCCACCTCTCACCCCCCACCCACTTGATTTTTTTTTATTTTTTTACATATTTCTTTGTTGTCTTAGTCAATTCTTACACATATATGTTGCCCCCCACACCCGCCTCTCACCCCACCACCCCCCTGTTGAAACTTTTTTTACATATTTGTTGTTTTAATACATATATGTTTCCCCCCCTCCTCACGACCCACTCACGCCTCTCACCCCCACTCCCCCCCCCCCCCCCACACCCCACTTGAAAATCTATATATATTTCTTTTATACATATTTCTTTGTTGTTTTAGTCAATTCTTACAACCGCAACCCACTCCCGCCTTTCACCGCCGCTCCACCCCGCCCCCCCCCCCCCAGATTTATTTATTTTACATATTTCTGTGTTTTTTGGTCAATTCTTACACATATGTTGCTACCTCCCACCAACCCACCCCCTGCTTCTCTCCCCGCCCACCCTCCCCCCACCCCACATGCACACACACACACTCGAAACTCTTTTTTTTTTTTTTTTTACATATTTCTGTGTTGTTTTGGTCAATTCTTACATATAGCTATATGCCCCCATCCCCAACACCACTCCCCCCCCCCCCCCCCCCCCCACACCCCACAATCTAATTTTTTTATTTTGTTTTACCATATTTCTGTGTTGTTTTGGTCAATTCTTACACATATATGTTGCCCTCCCATCCCCCGCCTCTACTACATCCCCACTTAAACTTTTTTTTTTACATATTTTTGTGTTATTTTGGTGAATTCTTGAATTATTTTTTTTTATTTATTTTTTTACATATTTCTGTGTAGTTTGGTCAATTCTTAGACTTACACATAGTTATGTTGTGCTCCCAACCCCAACCCACATTGTTGTAGCCCTGTTTTCTGATGGTATATACTAGCTATAAATCTATTATTCTCTGACAGCTCTTGTTTCACATGTACTTCAAACTGCTGCACTGCAATATCATTGTATACATGTATGCCAGTTTGCCATAACACAAGTTTGACTTTTACAAGATGTATTCTTTTTTTCTTTTTCAGATGGCAGATTTCAATCAGCATACCGTAAGTTATTTTAAATTTTTAGTAATTATAGAAATATTAAGTTGTTAATACAAAAGGCCAAATAAAATAATACTGCGTTAACTGTAACCCGACTGGTGACCAATTCCCTTAAAATGCCGCCGACTCGTCTCTTTTTTTTTATTGTAAATATTTTTATTATTTTCACAATTATTCAGTTTGTCACAGTGCGAAAATGCACGCAAACGCACAAAAATGTGTCAAAAACATTTTCATTTGTGGATTGACACGAATTACTCTTCTAGATTGCCTCCAGTGCCTTTAACAAGAAATGTGAATATTCCAAGAAAATACAGTTTTTCCAAAGAAAAAATTGAGTAATCATACCGGGTTATATCGACACCTTTGGGAATTTTCTTGCATACGCACCGTTAAAAAACAATACAAGGATAAACTCTGTTGTTACCATTGTCACTAATCCATTGCAGTGTGCTATAATACGAATACGTTCCGCAAAATTTAATGTATCTTAATTGAGTAAACACGTGTTTGAAGTAATAAACCACTGCTGGGGAGTATTCTGTGAACAAAACATGAATAGCGTATAATATGTTCCTATAAAGTTACGATAATTTTAAAATGGCGCAAATGCTTAAAAGTACATATTCAGATGAAAACACAGATTAGAAATGAGCTGTAAATAAACGAGGACAAATCAGTACTCAGCGGAGATTCGAAAATAGGCAAGTGCGGCCCATATACGGTAATATACAAGCATTTAATGCACAAGCGTAAGTTCTTCCCTTAATACATTTAATAAACAACAAGGCCTATTTTATTGTGAAATAACAAGGCCTATTCTACCGTGAAATAGGTTTGCCATATTTTGTAGTACATGCCTTTTGAATTTAGTAAACTGCAACTGATTTTCTCATGACGCGGGAACAGTTTACAATTTTTTTATTTTTTTTTGTGTGCGTTTTTTCTTTCTACAGCGAAACCGTTGTGTACAATGAATTAGTCCCAGGTTAACACCCATCATTATGAATTGATGTAATTTAGGGTTTAGTTAGAATTAAAGGATATTACATTTTACTTATTTTAGAAGCGTAGTGGTCTAGTTTTTAGCTCGACTATTCGAAGAATAAGAGAGCTTATGTAATCACCCCGGGGTCGTTGTTTTTTTTTAACATATATCTGTGTTGTTTTGGTCAATTCTCAATTCTTACACAAATAGCTAATAGCTCTGTTGACCCCCTCCCCACCCTCTCAATTTTTTTTACACACATATAGCTATGTTGAATGTTGGATGCAACCCCCCCCCCCTCCCCCACTCCCCCCTCCCCCACTCCCCACACCACCCCCACTGATTTATGGCTCCCCTCACATGGAGGACAGTGTGAGGGGCCCCCCTCCCCCACTCCCCACACCAGCCCCACACCCTCCACTGATTTATGGCTCCCCTCACATGGAGGACAGTGTGAGGGGAATTGTTTTCATTTTATCTTCCATTATTTGGATATTAATATTTTAATTTGAACGCATTCACCTCCATTGATTTATGGCTCCTCTCACATGGAGGACAGTGTGAGGGGAATTGTTTTCATTTTATCTTCCATTATTTGGGTATTAATATTTTAATTTGAACACATTCATTAACATATAAAACAATTTAGATTAAATTCAGATGTATATACACAGATGAAATATCAATAAAAAAAATGAAATGAGGCCACAGTAATTTCTGATGGTCTAAAAAATCGAATAGTCGAGCCACTTACTTTTTAATTTGAAGTTGCTATATTTTCCCTCAAAAAATAAAGACTGGGTGTCTGGATTTCTTTGCACTCTTTGTCAGAATTACATGATTTATATGTTTGAAATAAATGGTAAATATGAATTGTTTAAAATAGCTTCAAGGAATTCTCATTTTATTATACACCTACATAAAAATATATATATAAAATAATAAATGGCATTTCAATTGTAAACCAAGTGATTCATTTCTGTATCTTGACTTTCTTGTACAATTGAAAATCCATTTTTTTAAATAAATGGAAATAAATGGTCAATAATCAATGGTTTTGTTGACTACCTGTATGAAGCTCCATTTATTTTTGTCCCCCTTTTCGAAGAGAAAAAGAGACATAGGTGTTGCTTTTCCGGCGGCGACGGCGTCGACATTCAAGTTTGTCGTTTAGGTCATTTTCTCACAAACTGTATTCACTAGATCTTTAAAACTTTGCTTATAGTTGTATCATTGGTGGTACATCGCAATGTGACAAAGCAAATGTGGAAGTGACCTTGACCCTCCAAGCAAAGGGCAGATAACTTACTAATTTTTAGGTTCAAATTTTGCGTTTAGGTCACTTTTTCGCAAACTGTATGCACTAGACCTTTCAAACTTTGCTTATAGTTGTATCTTGGGTGGTACATGGCAACGTGACAAAGCAAATGTGGAAGTGACCTTGACCCTCCAAGCAAAGGGCAGATAACTTAATAATTTTTAGGTTCATTTAGGTCACTTTTTCACAAACTGTATGCACTAGACCTTTCAAACTTTGCTTATAGTTGTATCTTGAGTGGTACATCACAACGTGACAAAGCAAATGTGGAAGTGACCTTGACCCTCCAAGCAAGGGCAGACTGATAACCTTATAATTTTTACCTTCAACTTTGGCGTTTAGGTCACTTTTTCACAATCTGTATGCACTAAGACCTTTCAAACTTTGCTTATAGTTGTATCTTGAGTGGTACATTGCAACGTGACAAAGCAAATGTGGATGTGACCATCCAAGCAACGGGCAGATAACTTTAATTGTTACATTTACATCACTTTCTCATGAACTAGAATTATGCACTAGATGTTTTGAACCTAATTTATAGCTTAATCTTTGGAAGAAAATATATTCTATTTTGACATAGTTGTGTCTTCGGTAGTGCATCTTTTTTTTGGATGCCTGGATTTCATCTATGACCTTGACCTACTTTTTGGAGCTGATGATTTTTAGCTCTACTGGCCAAAGGCCATAATTTTTCATCCGATCTTTACCAATCTTTACCAGATTGTTAATATCCATGAAAGCTCGCTCAAGTTCGAAAAACAGCCAGATCGGACCAATAACAGTGGAGTTATGGCCCTTGATGTAGTTAAAAATGCTATATTTTGCCTCGTTAATACGATATGGCTTTCATTTTTCATCTGATCTTTACCAAACTTTACCAGATGTTTTGCCTTATTTTTTATTATTAGTATATATTTTTTATTTTTATTTTTTTTTTAATATGAATTATGGAATATGAATTGAATTTGGGACACTAGATCATGAACATTGTGAGTGTGATGCATATCCGTTTATCACTTGAAATGATGTGTTTGTGTTATTTACTAGAAAGGAATAAATAGCAATATTCCAATTACCAAATCAAAGATGGGAAGGATAGGAATTTAGGAAGTTGGGAACCATGCCCCGACTATTACTATCAGATAGGGGGCGTCCGTGGCCGAGTGGTTAATGTCTCTGACTTGAAATCACTTGCCCCTCACCGCTGTAGGTTCGATCCCTCAGGAACGTCGGTGGTTCTTCCCAGGTGCCCGCCCGTGCACGAAAATTGCCCGGAGGGGCACCTGGGGTCTTCCTCCACCAATGGAAGCTGGAAAGTCGCCATATGACCTTAGCTGTTGGTGCGACTATAAAATCAAATTCAGTCAATAAAACTATCAGATAGATTCATATGTATATGCTTACATGTTTAGCGGATACATGGGATTGACAGTTTATTAATATTTCACATTTTAACTGATTCTGAAAACGGAATTGTCATGCCCTTATAAGGCACAGAGACTTGCACCATCAGGGCTAAAATTTAAGCTGTTTTACTGGCATTTTTGCCAGTCATTTTTTCAAAATGCCAGTAAACTTTTGAAGCACTGCCAATATTTAACAGTCTTCTAGTAGAATATTGCTAAAAAGTAAACCTATTTAGGCAAAATATAGTTTATAGGCATAAATGACCAGTCAAAATGATAAGAAAAAGAGCTATTGTTTTAGATTGTTTGCTAGAGTTAGCTATAATTTGTCAGTTGATATGGTAAAAAGACGCCAATTGAAAAAAATGCTATATTCGAGCACTGACCATTGAGACTGGAACCACTGATTGATGGGTTATTCAAATTTCACCCCTGAGCTACCCACCACTACCCCTGCACCCCTCCCCCACCCCCCGCAAAATAAACAACAACCTCAGGCAAGCATAGTTTAAACTACTGGAGAGTGAAGAGGGGGGAATATATGGCTCATCCATGATAAGCGCATCTGTGGTCGAGAGAGTAAAGACGTTGCGTTTGAAAACTTCTCGGCTCTCATCACTGTGGGTTCAGATTCGACACAGATGCGCGTATCATGGATGTAGAACAAATATGAATGCCTGTCAGATGGGGTCTGTGATTTGCACAAGTTTTCAATAAAAATGCTGGTGAGTATATAAATATCCCTTTAAATGAAAACCTATGCTCCACGTTATAACTGAAAAGTACTATTCAGTTTCTGCATAGTCTATTAAACCACCATCCAATGATTATAAACCCCTGCTGGTGATCCAACAAGTGTGTCGGTCCTCTCGCGAAATCACATGACACAACACTTAAAAACATGCTTTCGTAGGAATTTAACTCTACATGATTTCGTAGGAATTTAACTCTACATTATCACACAGCAGTACAATAAATTGACATGTATAATTATAGTATGTGTACTTTACCAATAATAACACTTACGGTCGGAAAATAGACTAATAACGCGTTAAATGGCGCCATCTATAGAAGTACGACAACTCTCCTTAGATACGGTCTTGTTTTGTTACAAACGACAACTCTTCATAGCAACACAATGAGAAAAATTACCGCTTTTTTAAACACTAAATCATCTAGCAAAATAAACCAAAATGGCATCCCAGAGATATTTATAGGCTTGGTTTGGATTATACCATTATGCACGAATTCTGGAAATATCTCTGGGATGCCGTTTTGGTTTATATTACAGTTGACGTTTATAATGGCCGTTTTCCACATTTTTGCTCAAAACTACCTACCTGACTGCATTCAAGGCACAAAGTTGCTCCATTAGATATGGTTTTGAGTATTATTTTGCATTTTTATAAACAGATGAAACATTTATCTACAAGTGTATTACATTTCCACGTTTGAATTTTTCACAAATCCTGGGGCCAAATACGGCTCTTATCGTACGTGGCTCTTTGTAATTTATTTATTAAGTTGATGACTATTTAGTGATTTAATTTAACAGTTTATATGAAAGAGAAAACTTGAAATAATAAATAATTCTAAATTTGTAATTTATTAAGTTGATGACTATAATTTAGTGATTTAATTTAACAGTTTATTATACCCTGCCGAAGGTGAGGGGATATGGTAATAGTGTCCGTTCGTCCACCACACTTTTGTCGGCGCTATTTCTCAGTAACCCTTAGTTGGATTTTCACGAAACTTGTTGGGAAGCATCAATATCAAGTGGAGATTTGCATATTGTTGTCATACCTGAACAAGAGAGTATTTCTAAATGTATATGCCCGTAGGGACATATAATGTCTTGGCATTGTCTGTCCAACCGTCCTCCCATCCAACCGTCCGTCCGTCTTTCTGACCGTTAACTTTTACCTGACAATCGATTGTGGTTAATAATTTTCAAAGTATAAGGTCATCAACAATGAAACTTTGTACACATCTTCAGCATGATCTAATGAATCCACCTGATAATTTAAAGGCCCATAATTTACTCTCTGGTTCATATTTTATATTACGGTATTACCCTTTCGAAGAACCCGGAACTTAACCTTGCCAATAACTTTCAAAGTATTAGGTCTACAACAGTGAAACAAAGGGCGTATGTGCCCCGTTAGGCCGTGCTCTTGTTGTTAGATTAAAAGTAAGACAGGTCAAAACTGATCTCTCAGGTTTGGACAAGTGTTCATGGACATGTTGTAAATGTTTCTATTAATGTAACTAATTGTTTACTTTCAGGATGGCATATGGGCCATGGAAGAGGGCCTGGATATACCGAATAAATGTAAGTCTGTTTTGTGTGTGATTGTGTATGTACGGCCTGCATGTGTGTCTGTATGTGGGGAGGGAGGGGGAGGGTGTGTGCGTGTCATAATTTCACTGTTGTCAGAAATATTTAGCCAATTTTAGAAGTTGTTTCTCTGAAGATACAAAAAGACAGGTATGAAAGTGACATGGATAAATTTATACAATTTCAAAAAACACACTAGAATAATGAAAGTTATGTAGAAATAAAGAGTTTTAATTTGTAGAAAATATTTTATACAAAAATTATTTCACCCCCGATGCCTGTTTGATTTATCATGTAACAGTATTTATTTTTTTCAAGTGACACATATTTTTAAATAGAAATATTTTAATAAAGATACACGTATGTTTGTTAATAACCATGAATCACGTAATGATGTGTCGTAGAAATACACTAGTATTATCGTCAGGAACACAGCATTTACAATAGATAAAGATGGTCCTTACACGCCAATATCTGAAACAGACTGAAGATCAATATCAATAACATATCAAATATATAGAGTTTAATAACCAGTGCGGAGCACGAGTTCTTATATCGGGGCCATTTCTCTAGCGAGGGAGATATTTTCAGTATCTCAAAAACACTGGTTATTAAACTATATATTACATAATTTAAAATGATATTTTATTAATATTTCTAATGATTCATGCCTTTTTACATCAGTTTGCACGAGACACCAAGACGACGTTACATCATCCAAGACGACGTTACGTCATACAAACAAAACAAGTGGAACCAGAACTCTTCGTTAATTTCCGTAATCGCTATTTCCTAGTGACGGAATCTGACGAAGACGTCCGTAAAACAATCGGAACGTCATTTGGCATTTCCGCCACTGACGGAAAAGGCCGAGCAATGTTCCGTACTGGGAAATATCTCCCACCCACTGGGAAATATCTCCCACCCACTGAGAGATATTTCCCAGTAGAGCAAACGAGTAGATATAGCTTTCCTATTCCCAATATTTCCTATATAAATCCAGGGCCTTCCCCAGGAATTTTTTAAGGGATAGTGGCATTTAACGCGCGAGGTTTGTGGGGTGGGTGCGGGAGGGGGTCCCCTCCTGCATGTCGATTTTTTTTTCAGGTTTTGAAGTAAAATACGGATTTTGGCATACACCTGACACATTTAAAACATGTTTTAAATATATCTTCCAGTCTGCCATAGATAGTACATGTAGATTTTTTTACTGTTTTTTTGTTGTTGTTTTTTTGGAAAAAGATGATAACACTCAACTATATACATTGTTTCCTTTGCTGTTCTAGATTTTTTTTATCTTGTAAACACTTCATTATAGATGTGGTGAAGTTAAGCAGTAGTAATTATTTTATTTTTAAGTGAATAACATTTAAAAAAAAAACACTTGAAAACTCAGTGTCGTGTGTTTTTTAAGCATCCGAAATAAGGACTATCCGGATTTACATCAACTTTTTACGCTGACATTGTCTTACAATAACTTAACGTCTAAGTCATGTTAACTGCATCAAGTCATTAGCGTTTTCAAAGAAAAAGAAGGTAGGAAACGGTTATAAGTTTATTGAAATGTTATAAAATTGCTGTCTTTATTCATAATTAATCATAATTAATCGTTTTCGTCGAAACACGGAAGCAAATTCAAAACCGGAAGTAACCTAAATTTATAATCTGCAACCCCGAGATTCTTATAATTTTATGTGATTATCGATTAATTTGCGTTTGTGAGATTATTTTCTCATCATTGACTATTTAAAACGCGATAAAATGGATGGAGGCACGTTAATTCAACGCTACAATAAAATATAACATAAGTAAATTGTTTTCACATTTGATGACGTAATACGTTTACAGGTCATGTACGCATGGTTGAATTCTTGAATTAGAGCCTTATCACGGAGGTAATTAACACCTCTGCCCCTCTAATCCTTATGAAAACACTCCAATCAGGAGCTAAGGACGTATGCTTGTCAGGAGTTTATGCCTCAGGGCGTTATTTGATCAGATATGTGATTAATTAACACTGGGAAATGAATGTTTTGACCCACTTTTAAGGTATCGCGGCATGGTTTTAAAGGGTCGCGGTCAGAATAAGGATCGCGGCATGTCTGTTTCAAAAGTTAAGGGATCGCGGCGCCGCTACGCCATAAATGGCTGGGGAAGGCCCTGTAAATCAGAGACAATTATGTAATATATATTTATATTACATCCATATAAATCTTTTTTGGGAGGGCGGGTGGGGCTCACTGTTATACTTTTCCAATTCTGTGCTATTCTATGGTGATAAGTCTTGCTTGCAAACCAAACCTCGAATGACTTATTAAAATGACCACTGCACTGCGTGGTCATTTACCGCCAATACATTTTAACGAAATGCATGATTTTCACAATAATCCTCAACTGAACTCTTGAATACTAAAATTGCTACCATGTGATTTATATAATCACATGGTACTTTTAACTACTTACAAATATCGTCTGCTTTACAGACCGTCCTTTGAACTTTACAAATATGTAGAGGACATTTGTTTGTTTTGAGTGAATATAGGATTTATTTTCATCGAGAAGTGAGAAAGAATTTGAGTTTTCTCTCTTCGAGATGAATTTAATTGCTGTATTCACGACAAACTAACAAATATTCTATTTATTATATACACAACCTGGAAATTTATGCAGAAAAAACATAATGCGCCAAAACAATGGCGTCAACAACCTCAACACTTTTATGACGTCATTCTGATTCACATGTAAAATTATAAGGTTTTATTTTAATCATAAAATAAAGTATATAATAAAAATGTATATCATTTCATTTTAAAAATATGATCTACACACATGTTCACTATGAGCAGAAGTAGCAGAACTCACAGTGGCCTCATCTTCCAACCAGCTGTAATATTGTCTTTCTGTGATAACAAATTGGCCCTAAAATGGATTGTTTATAAGACAGACATAAGATTGTGTAAGTTTTAAACATAACACACCTCCACTTAAATTTTATGGCCTCATTTTCTGTGACTTATTATGGTGTCTGAACGAGGAGGTCTCCCTACCAAATTGTTATTTTGGAATGAATCACGAAATTTAATGCCGACCAAATAATATGATTTCCGAGACTGCTGCTTTATTCTCTTAATTGTGTTAGTTGCTCTCAAAGGATCACCTTTATCAGTACTTATTAACATTCACACTAGCGTTCGTTTAGTGCAGTGTGGCGGCTGTAAAAAGTCTCCCCGTGCTACGAATCAGAAGTGTTATTTTTTACTGGTCCTTTGGGACCAACGAGCCCAATATAGGTGGCTTTGAAGTAGAATTTGAAGTAGAATACCGCTTAAGCCGGTGCTAGGGGGCGTGAGAAGTGTTGCTTCTTTCATTACTTCTCATGAACAGACTCAATAAAACCGAGACTGCTGCTTTATTCTCTTAATTGTGTAACATAGTTGCTCTCAAAAGATTACCTTTATCAGTACATGTACTTATTCACAGTATTTCAAATTAAAGGGACACATGGCAATCTTGATTTTTGAAAACTCGCGGCATCCCGTTAGTTTTCCTAAATAACATGCATTATTTCAATCATTAGTAATAATTATAAGAATATTATAAACCAAATTGTTTATATTACCGACTTTTGATATTACTGCACCAATAATATATTTCAACATTTGGTAATAATTAACATAGAAAATTGAAAACACAAATTTTATTTAATGATATATGCAAGCCGGTTTAAAGTCAATATGTTCCTTGATAAACAAGAGCATCAAAAATTGCAGGGCAATCCATAGTCCCCCATTGGCCAAGACAAGCATTTTCCAGACATTTCCTATGATGGAGGTCAAATATCAAGGTCAAGGTCACAATGACCTTATTTTGGTATGTGACACACCGCTATCCCAAGATGTATTCACATACCCAGTTTGGTATATCTAAGTGTTATAGTATTGAAAATACGATCCGGGCAAGCATTTTCTATGACAGAGGTCACAGGTCAAGGTCACAGTGATATTATTTTGGTACGCGACACACTGCTATCCCAAGAGGTATTCACATACCAAGTTTGGTATCTCTAAGTGTTATAGTATTGAAAATACGTTCCAGACAAGCATTTCCTATGACAGAGGTCACAGGTTTTGGTACGCGACACACTGTTATCAGAAAGATGTATTCACATACCAAGTTTGGTATCTCTAAGTGTGTAGTATTGAAAATACGGTCCGGACAAGCATTTTCTATGACAGGTCAAGGTCAAGGTCACAGTGACCTTATTTTGGTATGCGACAGACCGCTATGCCAAGATGTTTCCACATACCAAGTTTGGTATCTCTAAGTGTTATAGTATTGAAAATACGGTCCAGACAAGCATTTTCTATGACAGAGGTCACAGGTCAAGGTCAAGGTGACAATGACCTTATTTTGGTACTCGACACACCGCTATCCCAAGATGTATCCACATACCAAGTTTGGTATCTCTTAAGTGTTATAGTTTTGAAAATATGGCCCAGACAAGCATTTTCTATGACACATGTCACATGTCAAGATCAAGGTCACAGTGACCTTATTTTGATATGCGACAGACCGCTATCCCTATATGTATCCACATACCAAGTTTGGTATCTCTAAGTGTTATAGTATTGAAAATACGGTCCAGACAAGCATTTTCTATGACAGATGTCACATTTCAAGATCAAGGTCACAGTGACCTTATTTTGATATGCGACAGACCGCTATCCCTATATGTATCCACATACCAAGTTTGGTATCTCTAAGAGTTATAGTATTGAAAATACGGTCCAGACAAGCATTTTCTATGACAGAGGTCACAGGTCAAGGTGACAATGACCTTATTTTGGTACACGACACACCGCTATCCGTAAACTTTTGTTTGTAGCGACTACTCCTCTGAAATTACTGGATGGATTTTCATGAAACTTTACAGAAATGTTGCCCATCATATGTCTTGTTGATTCTAGCAAAACTTCATATTGATGTGAAATTCAAGATGGCCACCAAAGCTAAAAAAATCTTTTTAAAGAACAAGTTTGTAGCGACTACTTCTTGAAAACTGTAAGTGATATTGATATGGGACTTTTTTCTAAAATGATCAGCATGACATGATCTTGAACCTTGCTGAAAATCTTTTGATTCAACATTAAACATGGTTGCAGTGGCCATCTTTGTTTACATAGAGTTATATAGTAAATACTTTGTAGCGACTACTCCTCTAAAACTACTTGAAGGATTTTTATATTAACAGAAATGTTGCTCTTGATGTCTAGTTGATCCTATCAAAATTTCAGGTTGGCCGGAAATTCAAATTGGCTGCCATGGCTAGAAACAGATTTTTAAAAAACAAATTTGTAGTGACTACTTCTTAAACACTATAAGTGATATTGATATGGGACTTTTTCTAAAATTATCAGCATTTCTAAGCGACAGGACTGGTATAATAATTCCTTTGCGTCGCCATCGTCACAATTTTTTTACCGCTATAAAAAAAAGGAATTTAACAGTTATAAAAAAAATACGGTCGGGTAACAGGAAACAATTTATTTTTTTAGGCCTTACTTATAAAATATTATCAACTTATCTTGCTTGTACATATTCTGTTCCAGGCAAGCAGTCATTTAACATCGATAAGAGGCATCGTATGCATTATGATGACTTTGAAGCGATCAAAGTGATTGGTCGAGGGGGTCATGGAGAAGTACAATTGGTAAGTCTCAGTGGAGCTGATATTATGACATGTTTTTGTCCCATGCCTGTTTGCAGAAAAGTGGATTGACACAGAAATAGTAATCATCCACCCTTTCTTGTGGAGCCGCAACTCAGTTGTCCAGTTTTGAAGGGATTTCCCCCCATCTTTTTTGAAGAAAAGCTAAGGGAAATAGAAATAGTGATTGTAATTCCATCAAATTTTGTTGTGCTGCCACTAGTCATTCAGGTTTGAAGGGATTTCCATAAACCTTTTTTAAAGTAAAGAGAAGGGACATAGATATAGTGATCATTGTTAACGAATCCATCACCCTTTTTTGTGCCGCCACTAGTCATCCAGTTTTGAAGGGATTTCCCGCCAACTTTTATGAAGAATAGCTAAGGGGCATAGAAGTAGTGTTTGTTATTCCATCACTCTTGGTGTGCAGTTATCACGAAAAAAACACAGACGGAAACCAGGCTTAAAGTAGAGGACTCCAACAGATTTTAGGCGTAATTATCTTTTTTCCAAGCGTCAACGAGCAGGAGACACAATAATGTGACTTTGACATCTCTTAATAGAGGCATAAATATATGTGAAAATGATGCCTGGCAAGAGACCTAACTTAGATGACACAACTGATTATTTTGAAGAGGAAATGGATTTTAAATTGCATTCTGAGAGAAAACTCAAAAGTTTGTGGGAAAAATATTGACATAAAAAACTTAGGCTTAAACAATGTTCATTATAACTTATTAATATTGTGTTACCCACCCAAATTGTGTGGACTGTCTGTATATCTGGACAATGTAGTAATACATATTTAGTTAGAAGGTTAGTTATAAGTGAAACCTAACACATAGGAATCAAACATGTACTTGGAACAATAAACCAACATCTCCTTATTGTGGACAACTTTGAGAAATCGGACTTCCCCATCAGTCAATATTTGAATTGAATTTTTTTTTTTAAAAGGCCTGGAAAGTGCTTGAAAATCTGATAAGGTACTTGAATGTCCTTAAATTCTGGATTTTTGCTGTTCATCCCAAAAATGGCTATTGGTTGTGCGTTCCTAGAATATTTGTTGCTGTTTTCAGATGGCATAAACCATGTCGCTTGCGCAAATATTTGTCCTTGAATTTTGGAAAAAAGGTCCTTGAAAGTCCTTGAAAAGTCCTTGAATTTGGCCTTCCAATAAGGGTGGGAACCCTGTACTTCACAAAACTCAGTCTGGCTTTAGGCCTAACCATTCATGTGAGACTGCCTTAATAGGATTGATAAGCAAATGGCTTGGAGCAATTAATAATGGTCTTTTAATTGGAGTAGTTATGAGTGACTTTAAAAAGGCATTTGACCTTGTGGACCTGCCGGGACCATAACATTCTTTTAAAAAAGCTGAAACTCTACAAACTGTCAGATGATACTATATCATGGTTTTCCTCATATTTACTAAATCGAAAACAAAGAGTATCGGTCAATAATACTATGTCTGAAGATAAAATTATTACAAATGGAGTTCCGCAAGGCTCAATCCTGGGCCCTCTACTCTTTTTATTGTTCATAAATGATCTACCGCTTTATACTGATCAAATAAATACTGATCTGTATGCAGATGATACTACCCTTTTTGATATTGGAGTTTTCACGCTCTACAATTGAGAGTAACTTACAAATAGCATTAGACAATTTAGCAAATTGGTGCAAATGCAATGGTATGCTAATAAATACTTCAAAGACAAAAGTAATGCTTATAACTACTCACCAAAAGAGAGCTTGTATGAATACTGACAACTTATATTTGAATATAAACTGTATAGTGATAGTCTGAATACAGTAGCTGAACACAAAATACTTGGTGTTTTTATAGACAATAACTTGGCATGGATTTCTCATACAGACAAAATTTGCCAAAAAATTACATCCAATTTATGGCTATTGTTGCGAATAAAGGAATATATTTCTATTGAGCATAGAACTCAATTTTATAAAACTTACATTCAACCCCATATAGATTATTGTAATGTTATATGGGGAGGTGAATCAGAAATACACCTAGATAGAATTGATCGTCTACAAAAACGCGCATGTAAGATAATATTGGACTATAATGTTGAGGATGTAGTAGAAAGCTTGCAAGAATTAAAAATATTAACAATATTTGACCGATTATATCAGCGAAAAGCAAAGTTTATGTTTAAAGTATACAGATCTGAAACTCGTCAGTATGTAAATGAAATGTTCAGACGTTGAATAGCAAATGAAAAATTACTTGTTTTGAGATCCCAAACAGCCCATCATTTTATCCCCCTACAACCAAAGAAAGAAATATTCAAGCAAAGTGTTACATATTCTGGACCAATCATTTGGAATAGCTTGCCAGACAGTTTGAAAAACTTGAAAACAGTTGATTATTTTCATTGTAACTTCATAAAATGGATAAAACATAGTACGTCAAGTTATTAATGTATTACTAAAACATCTAGACTGATATTAAAGATTGCGAATAATATATCTAAATCTGAAATTATTTGAGTTCAGAATATTTAATTTTCGGTTTGAACATTTTGTAAATAGAATACTACAGAATATCTAGGGGAGTTAGATATGTACATCAGACAGTATGATTGTATGTAAGTATGTTGGAAAGTGTTAGCGGTTAGCTTTGTTTGCTTGTTTGTGTGTTTTGTTATTTATTGTTTTTCAAATAATTAATATCCTTTCTTTCTTTTTTTTGTCTATGTTTTGAGGTGTCTACATATGTGTTATGATGTCATCATTTTGTGTGTGGATGTTTTATGTTTCTGAATTATTATTATTTGTGAGTTTGAGTATTTTGAAATCTATAATTTATGAGCAGAAGCTGAATGGGAGGTGGCTGCATATACATGGTTGTGCAAGGCTGGTTGCTGATGTCTTGTTCTCTTTAATATTCACTAATTATGTTGAACCAATTTGCCAATAAGTATTGTAAATGTGTAAATAATAGAGGGGCACATCGAAGATTAGTTTTGTAACTGAATGTGTATTACCCTCTGTAAATAAAGTATATTATTATTATTATTATTATTATTAATTTCACAAGAATGCAGTCTGAGGTAAGATTAGTACATACTCCTCATACCTAATCTGAACCTAGCTACTAATAATTCAAGACTAATTTATAAGCTCATATTAGAACCTGACGGAATAACATGAAACATGTATTTTTATATGATTCAATTATTTAACTAATTGATGTTACTTTATTAATTTATTAATAAATTGGTGGTGGTAGTTCATGATGTTTTCTTTTGATAAATGATCGAAAGTAACTCATTTGCTTAGTACGCCTCAAATTCCTGCTAGTTTCCCTCTAGTTTATGTCCGTCATTTTACTAAGCGACGCCTGGATATCTTTGGGCATTTCCGTCAAATAACAACAACCATAGCGTATATTGATACGATAGAGGATTCACAGTACATGATTATAACCTCAGGTACCTTATACGATAAAAACATTCACCAATTAGAAAGGCGCCAGATCAATACTGATACAATGAATTTAAATTCTATAATTATTTATTATTTGAGAGAATTAAATTTATAATGACAAACTTTATATATTTTGAATCAATATTGTCTCTAAGAAAAAGGTTTAACATGGCACTTCTGACAAATAACTCCAAAATAACAGTGATTCATTTTGAAATGATTTAATGTCAGTCCCTGTGTCCAATTTGTTAAAAATAATCTATATTTACAGGCACCACAATATCCCAGGGATTTATTTGTGCAGATTTAAGGATCAGAAATTGCATTGCATAAAGTTAAAGCTTTATTTGTTTTACTTTTAACATGTTAAACAAGCTAATATCATAGTTAGACTAATAGACATGATAGAGTGTTCACATTTGGGGCTTCAATCAATGCACAGACATGATTGGGGCTTAGTTGGCATTTACACTGCTTTTAAAGTATATAACCTTCTGTCCTTGTTCTTTTTGAAAATACAGGCAGAGCTTTCTCAACATATTAACTTCTTGAGAATAAACACAGCTTCACCCTCATCAGCTTGTTTTGCTTTTTTTAACCTGTTTCTGAATTTGGTCAAGACCTTGTTCCGAATGGAAAACTCTCAAATTCTGCAGTGTGAACAGCAGATGTCAGGGCAAGCCTAGCCAGAATCAGTATCGATGATTAGGGCTTTATGTCTCCTTCAACATATATACATAACATAACCAACATTAAAGACTGTGGGGTGAAGCCACTTGCTCTGAAATTTGTGATTTTTTTTTTTTTTGGAATTACCCTCAGATTTACTCTCATCATTGTTATTGTTCAAATCTACATTTGGAATTTCTTTGTTTGGTTGTTCATCCGAAGTAGTTTTAATAAATGATGTCAATTTAACTTGTTGTGAGTCAGTTTTTATTAGCTCTACTGGCCAAAGGCCAGGCGAGCTTATGCGATCACTTTTCGTCTGTCTGTCTGTCTGTTACCAATTTTATAAAATCGACATCTCCTCTGAAACCGCTTGAAGGATTTTGATGAAACTTCATCACAATGTTACTTGGGAGGGCCCCCCTCAGATTTTTGTTTTTCATGGCCACCAGTCATCCAAGATAGCCACCATTGCTAAAACTAGGTCAAATTTAAGGAAATTTCAAACGACATCTCCTACGAAACCACTTAATCCATTCCAGTGAAATATCATATACCAGTCAGGACGCAAGTGGTTATTTTCTTGCGCATCTCCACTCACTTGACAACTGTATAGCAACGTTGAAAATAGTTCCCCACGGAGTACCTCATTGAAAAAACCTTGAAAATCCGCCATTTTGTTGGCTTGAAATGACCGAAAAAACAGAGAAAAAATCGAAATTCTTTTATACGCAGACATTATTGCCACTACATCCTCAACTTCGAATTATTTATACCAATGAACAGAATGTCATAATTCAAAGAAAACATCAAAATATTTATTGAGTGCTTTCAAATCGAGCTTCAAGCATGCAAAAATACAGCGATTTTTACGCCGATGTTGTCAATTCAGTCAATTTCGAAAGACTAGCACGTTAATGTTTGAATGTAATGTTATATATTCTGTTAACTTGCTATTTCAACAACTTATCTTGTGTCCGAATCCAATCTTTAAAACGGCTAGAAAGGCAATATAATCAACATAGTTTGTATTTTCCGTTGCTAACAATTCGATATTGACTCAGCGCAAACACGTTACAGGGGTATTCTCAACGTTATTATTACAGATGATTATGACGTAACAACTAAGGGAAGTAACCCTGTTTAACAAATTCAAGTGCGGATCCAGGGTCGGGGATGGGGGGATTTTTAAGGAAGGTACGATGTAAGAAGTTTGGGATTACGGTGCACCAGACCGCCAAATAAAAAGCATATGTTGCAAACATGAATGGAAAGCCAGCGTACACTTCATTTATATGCAGAATGGGTCCATAATCCGCAAGACATAGAGTTTTCAGCACATTCTATTGTGTGTTTGAGTTGCGTAACTCCGAAATAAATAAAAAAATATAAAAATTATATATAAAAAAAATATAAAAATATAATAAATATATTAATAAAACGGGCTCATTTCAACTATTTTCAAATACTGAGATCCTCATATTATTTTAAAATTATTTATTGTAACAAATGGCCTTAGAATGTTTCGACTTTAAAACAACAAAAAAAACAAGCTCTTCATATGCCACCCACTGAATATTTAAATCCCGCTGTCCTATTTTGAACTGCCTCTCTATTTCTCCCACAGCAGACCGGCCTTTTTTTTTTTGAACCAAGTCATGTTAAATTAAGCCTTTAATGTTCGACACCTCACCATCTCCATACATCCGCCGTAAACCGGTATCGAGCGCTCTTTTTTTTTGGCCAAAGAAAGGTTTGTGTTTCCTATTTTATGCTCTTAAAAAAATACGGTAGGTCGGTAGGCTTTTTTTTTTTGGTGGGTGGGGGCGGGTGAGTGTCTAAAATCTGCAGGACTGAGTTTAAAGCATTCTACTTACGAAACTCAGTTTAAACTTGAGTCACGAAAACTAAATTATTTGTAATGTGCGCAGCTCCGATTACTGCCCCCACCCACGCCGTCACCATTTCAAATACCTATCCCAATCAAAAAAAAAATCCAAAATAAAAGTGCTCCTTTCAACAACAAATAGTGCGCCCCTCTGAAGAATGAAGAAAAACTAATTTATTGTAAACATCCGCCATGGCCCAAAAAAAGAAATGATTTTGTTTCCTATTTTATGCTCAAAAAAAAAATACGGTAGCTCTAAAAAAAATACGGTAGGTCTGTAGGCATTTTTTTTTTGGGAGGGGTGGGGGGGGGGGGGGGGGAAGTGTCTAAAATCTGCAGGACTGAGTTTGAAGCACATTCTTCTTACGAAACTCCGTTTAAACTTGAGTCACGAAAACTAAATTATGTGTGATGTGCGCAGCTCCGAATCTGCCCCCCATCCACGCCGTCACCACTTCAAACACCTATCCCCATCAAAGAAAAAAAATCCATAATGAAAGTGCTCTTTTCAACAACAAATATTGCGCCCCTCGGAAGAATGAAGAAAAACAGTTATTGTAAACATGGCCTAAGATTGTTTAGACTTCAAAAAAAAAATAGCACTGCCACCCACTGATGATTTAAATATCGCTGTGGTATTGGAACTGCCTCTATTTTATATTGCGCATCAGGTCATGTTGACGTAAGCCTTTAATGTTAGAATGGTCTGCGAAGGTTTTGAAAGAAAATGTGAAGAAGACGTACATCCCCATCTCCATACATCCTGTGCAGACCCACCCCTTTTATTGTGGGATGTGTAGGGGTGTGGGAATGCTACCTCGTGCTTAAAAGGATGTTGACCCCCATCGTGTTATCGCTTTTATCCCCACCCCATCCTCCTATTTTGAAATCATAATTTCCGATATCAAAGTGTGCTCTTGTTAACTATTAGGTAAACATTATTATATGAAACGGAGACTCCCACGGGTCACATTTTAAAACAAGTATCCGTTATAAGTCGTATATATATAAAGTACAACTACATTATATCTTAGATGTACTTTTATATAAAAATACAATGCTTCCAGATGACGATACAAGTCTGGTGATCTAACCCTCCATAACTTCGCAAGACGTGTGAACATATGTACATGCATTCCAAAAACCAGACCAGATTTGAAAGAAGAACCCAAACTTGCAAACAAAAAAAATGGTTTCGTGACCCCGTAAAAAACAACAACAAACTCAGCGGGCTAAACTTGTTTTTGCTCGTTAATTACTCATTTCAAAAGTTACATGCCACCCATTACTAATATCACTAATCCTCGATCCGCCTCTGACTTCTAGTTCAGTTATTAAAACTTTTCAGACATATAACAAAGAGATGTGAAACTGTAAAGTTTATTATGTTATTTTCAAAACTAAATACTTTGAGCAAATAAGAATTTCGAAAACTTCACTTGGTAAATTGAAAGGGTAACCACGTGATGTTTAGCTAGTACACTGTTTGATCGGAAGTTTCCTATCTCGTAGTTATTAGATATGTGTATGATTTTAAATAAAATATGCAGAATCGATGCAGGACTTGAAAGTTTCTGTATACTTTGTTGAAGAAACGATTTTTTTTAAAAATAGAGTCCCGATCTTTCAGCCACCATCTAATCAATACAAGCATAGATCCCCTAAAATCAGGAAAGTTGGTGATTTGCCCTGAATAATGGTGTGAAAATCAGCGTCTTTACGTTCCCGGCCACGGAGGCAAATATACTTTTTTTTTTAATACTTATATTTGAACAAACTGTATAGTCTATAGCCAAAGGCTTGCATTAATTTATGATAGACTAGACATATAGAGAGACGAAGAGATAGTGTTATTATGTATATATAGTAATGGCTCTTTACTATAACATATACAATAAACTCATATGCTCTATATCCTTCTTTACTATCGCAATGCAAGCCTGTGGGTTGGCATTCATTAATAAAGAAAACATGTCGATATAATTATGTTCAGTGGTTCTTCGGAAGTTTTTTTTTTAATAAGGTTTCGACCTTTTATATCAATAGCCGCCATAATGGATGTCGCGCTGACCCAATTTAGCAACGACGGACGAAGTGTGGTCCCAATATGGTTGTCAGCTTACAACAAAAAAGCGACCCGTCAAAAACACACAAAAAACGTTCAATGTCAGAGTTTTTCTCGTAAATTATTTATTTCAGAAGTTACGCAGCACCTATTCCCAAAACCTGAATCCGCTTCTGGATTGGCCTAGAAGTAGATCAGTGGGTGCGTTCAGGGTTCTCGCATCGGTTACTCTCACCGTCGGTTCGCCGATATAACCAATCTTCTCGCAACTCTACAGCTGAGGTAGTATCAAATATTACCATCGGTGGTCATAGGTAACCCAATGTTAACCAACGTGGTTGCCCATGGGATATCCCTGAACACTGTGTAAGCTGGAAGCCTGGGTATTGTGATCATTTCTGCTCGACTAATTGCAAAATCCCTTTATGCATGACAAAGTTACAGCCCGGACAAGATCGGACTGCATGGACTGCATGACCTCTTAGTGTGACATTTTATCTGGGACATGGGTATTGTGATCATTTCTGCCGAAGTAATTCCATTTATGCACGACAAAGTTACAGCCCATACAAGATCGAACTGCATGACCTTTAAGTGTGACCTTGACTAAGCTTAAAATCAATAGGGGTTGTTGTTTTAACATGGGTACTATTTCTGTAAAGTTTCTAAACTGTTGGACTAATAGTTACAAATTACAGTGCATGTTCTGAATTCACTGTGTGGAAGCTGTATTTCCATATAAGGTCAGTGTGACCTTGACCTTAAATCTACTGGCCACAAAAACAATAGGGCTTCTCCTTTTACCTAGGGCAATGTACCGATGAAGTTTTATGAGTGTAGGTGTTGCGGTTTTAAAGTTATTGTGCAGAAAGCATATTTACATATAAGGTCACTGTGACCTTAACCTTTGACCTACTGGCCCCAGATGTGATAGGTTTCTCCTCTCACCTAGGGCAATGTACCCGTGAAGTTTTATGAGTGTAGGTGTTATGGTTTTGCAGTTATTGTGCGGAGTGCATATATTTCCATATAAGGTCACTGTAACCTTAACCTTAAAAAGACCTCTCAACTAGGGCAATGTACGTATGAAGGTTTATGAGTCTAGGTGTTACGGTTTTAAAGTAAATTGTATGGAATGCATATTTCTATATAAGGTCGCTGTGACCTTTGACCCAAAAAGAAATTCAACAAGCGCAATGAACCTAAAAAGTTTCAAGTGTAGATGTTACGGTTTTGAAGTTACCGATCCCAAACACATCAGGGTTTCTCCACTCACCATGATAAACCTATGCCATTTCATGAGTGTAGGCGTTATAGTTTGACGTTATTATGCAGAATTCAGGTTTCCATATAAAATGATTGTTACCTTAACCTTGACCTACTGACCCCACAAGCAAGAAGATTCATCCTCTCACCTAGGGCAATGTACCTATGAAGTTTCATGAGTGTAGGTGTAAAGGTTTCGATGTTATCATTAGAAATGCATCTTTCTATACAAGTTCATGGTGACCTTGACCTCAAAAACAATAGTGATCCTTCTCTCACTTCGGGCAACGTATTAGTGTAGGTGTTATGGTTTCGAGGTTATCATCCAGAATGCATCTTTCTATATAATGTCATGGTGACTTTGACCTACTGATCCCAAAAACTACATACTGATCCCAATAACTACAGGGATCCTCCCGTCACTTTGCGCAATGTATCAAGTTTCAGGAGTGTAGGTGCTATCGAAGTTACCGTCCAGAATGCTTTTTTCTATATAATGTCGAGGTGACCTTGACCTTTGAACCCAAAACAATAGGTATCCTCTCACCTAGGTCAATGTACCTATGAAGTTTCATGAGTGAAACTGTAAAGGGTTGGAAGTTATCGTCAGGAATGCGTCTTTCAATATAAGGTCATTGACCTTTGACCTCAAATACAATAGGGATCCTTCTCTCACTTAGGGCAATGTAAGTTTCATGAGTTTAGGTGTTATGGTTTCGAAGTTATCATCCAGAATGCGTCTTTCTATATAAGGTCACAGTGATCCTCTGCTCATGTTGGGCAACTTATCTATGAAGTTTCATGAGTGTAAGAGTTATAGTTTCGTCGAAGTTATCGTCCGGAATGAGTTGTTCTATATAAGGTCACGGTGACCTGGACGTTTGACCTACTGATCCCAAAAACAATAGGGACCCTCCCCTTGGTTTTGAAGTTATCATCCAGAAAGCGTGTGTCTATAAAGTCATGGTGACCTTGACCTACTGACCCCAAAAACAATAGGAATCCTCTCTCACCTAGGGCAATGTACCTATGAAGTTTCATGAGTATAGGTGTAATGGTTTGGGATTTATCGTCCAGAATACACAATTGTTTACGGACGGACAGACAGACCTCATACCATAATATGTCATGTTTTTCAAATGGGCGTAAAAAAAACAATCCACCTTAAAACAAAACCTCGGTCTGAGGGTGTCTCGCCAACCGCGGCAAACCGCATATGATTTATTTTTTAATTTGTGCTTAAATGATGTCCACCAGACAAAATCATTCCATACTGATCATTTTAGAAAAAGTCCCATATCAATATCACTTAATAGTTTTCAAGAAGTACTCGCTACAAACTTGTTTTTTGAAAATCTATTTTTAGCTGTGGTGGCCATCTTGAATTTCCAACCAACCTGAAATGTTGCTAGGATAATAAAGAGCAACATTCATGTGAAGTTTCATGGAAATCTGTCGAGTAGTTTCAGAGGAGTATTCACTACAAGTTTTTACTAAATAACTATATAAACAAAGATGGCCGCTGGCAGCCATGTTTAATGTTGAATCAAAACGATTTTCGACAAGGACCAACATCATGTCATGCTGATCATTTTAGAAAAAGTCCCATAACAATATCACTTATAGTTTTCAAGAAGTAGTCGCTACAAACTTGTATTTTAAAAATCTATTTTTAGATTTGGTGGCCATCTTGGATTTCACATCAACATGACTTTTTGCTAGGATCAACTAGACTTCATGAGCAACATTTCTGTAAAGTTTCATGAAAATCCATTCAGTAGTTTCAGAGGAGTATCGCTACAAATAAAAGTTTACGGACGGACAGACGCCGCACCACGGCATTATAAAGCTCTGCTGATCTCTGATCAGTCGAGCTAATGATATACAAAGCAATGCAAACATTCATCATGTATGCAGGCACAAACAATCTAAAGAAAAGTGTTTTTTTGATAGTATTTTATTTAACTTCATTCATGAACATTTAAACAACACTGGGTTTCCGTATCTTTCAACATAGACTGGCAACTCTGTATCGAGACTGGTAGTTCTGGACCGATCCTGGAAAAGATAATATTTTGTGTGACTGACATACTGAAGTAATGCAACATCCATGTGTAATAACTTCCAAGTCGCATATATTTTTTCTGAAAAAACAAAAACAAAACATATATATGTATTGGTGAATTGGTTTTATGAAAATCCATTGAGGACTTTCAGATGTTCAGTGGAGCAGTCGCCACAAAAAAGTTTACAGACGGACGATGCACTACAGCATAAGTTCTGCTGATCTTTGATCAATAGAGCTAACAAGATAGAGGAAATTGCACGAAAACTAGGTTTTCTATTTGAAAAGCTATTAACAGTGACCTTGACCCAAGTGTCCCCAAATGCAATCCCAAACTTACTTTTGATATATTAAGCAAGTTTATTCTAATATCTCATTCCTTACTTAAGTTATTGAGTGGAAACCATTTTTCTAGAATAGTAAAAGTAGTAGTGACCTTGACCCCAGTGAACCCAAAAACAATCCCAAGCTTAATTTACATGAGGTACCTACGCAGCAAGTTTTGTTCCATTATCTCATCTTGACCTCAAATGCAAACTTTTTTTTTGATACAAGAAGCTACCTACACAGCAAGTTTCATTCTAATATCTCATTCCTTAAGTTATTGAGTGACCTTGAACTTGACCCCAGTGACCCCAAATGCAATCCCAAGCTTTTTTCCTAACCCTACCCTGCATGTTTCATCTCAATACCTCATTCATAGATGTTAATTTTCAAGATTCAATTTTGAACTATACATTATAGTCTATCAATCTGCATAAATGTGCATGAAATATGCAGGATTTTAAAATAATCTCACTGTAAATACCTAATTTTAACAGTAAACTTGTTTAACAGTAAACTTGGTTGAACATCCAGGATGAAGATCGAGTCTATCACCTACCAGAATTTGGAGGTGTGTCAAATTGATGGTCACTGATAGGCCAGTTTAATTTGATGATGCTATATCAAAATTATGAATACTTATCATGTAGTCTTACCAGCAACAGATACTTCTGATAGTATAGATTTCTTCACAAAGTCTAGGATCTTTTGGACATTCCAACTTGCATTCAGAACTGAAGAAAAAAAATCAAAATGGAAGTTTATTACATTTCCATAGGTTAAAGTGTGATGGACGGATGGACGAAGGACAGTGTCTGCGATGCTATGCAAGTGACACAATAACTATGATGCTGTCCAATAAAACATTTTGGTTCAATTAGACACCAAGAGCAACATTCCTGTGAAGTTTCATGAAATCCGTCAAGTAGTTTCAGAGTAGTCGCTACTTGTTTTTACTATATAACTCTATGTAAACAAAGCCGGCCGCTGTCAGCCATGTTTAAAGTCAAATCAAACATGGTTTATGAAAATACTCTATGCTAATTGGCTATTGAGGATTTTTAAAAAAGCTATATAGACCTCCGACGGCACGTCCTTCAACCGTTAGAACGTCGAAAAACATCCAAAACATTGATTACGTTATTTTAAGGCAACGTTACGTTCAAACAACAAATTGAACTTGTTTGAAACACGATAAAGCTGTATATTTCCTTCGTTTGGTGCTGAGAGATGGACATACAATGTATGTTGTGAGAATGTGTTTGTATTATGATCAATCTCTCGAAAATGTGTGTATAAAATTCATAAAAATCCATGTCAGATAAAAATAAAATGTAGTCTTGCCAATTTAAAATACATTCGCGGATATCAGTTTTCAGTACCAAGTCTATTGCAAGTGTAATATTTTCAAATAACTTGAAAATTAATAAATGTTTTTGAAATTATTTATTATACATTAAAAAGGAATCTTTTTATTAACTTAAATCTCAATGACATTTTATATTGATCAAATTTTATAGAAGATATTCAGTTTTTTCCTTCTCCTGTAAAAAAATGAAAAAAAGCAGTTACTATAAGTCTTGCGCCGAAGCCTCGATATATAACCTTACGTGTTGAAAATGACGTAAAACACCATACAAACAAACACACCGTAATCCAACTGGGTGTATATTTTAACTATTTTAAATCGTTGTGTTTATTGCAATGTTAAGCACAATAGTTTGTAAGTAAAATGAGATGAAAATCAAAACTATGCTAGAAACAATCAACAGTAATGAAAATAAAATAAATTATTAACCAGCAAAAACATGGATCAGGTAGCATCGCACAGAACACAGTGCAAGCTAACAGTAAATAATCAAATATTAACTAAAATAACCTTTAGCTGGGTTCAATAACCTCAATACATATAGAACTAGTCTGTTTGTAAAATAATTAGCAAGTGGTACAGGAAACTTTAACCCTTAACCCGCTATGCACGACTATAATAGCCTTTGCATCCATTTTTAAACCCAGATCAGTTTACCAGAGCTACATGCAAGCAGAGTATTTGCTTAAATACCCAATAAAAATGCCAAAATACCCAATAAAAAGCATAGGTACCAACCAATAAGTAATCGAAGTTGTCAAATGATAAAACAACCAATGCAAACTCAGCAAAATATGGGTTGTTGAAGGGACACCCAGTCAACTTGTACATGTATAAAGCTTATTTTAAAAGAAGTTGATTTTATTAGATTTTGCGTATACAATATTAGTGGAATGCCACCCCAGAACAATGTCGCAAACTTTTATTGTTTTATTTTACCCAAATGAAATCATGAAATACCCAAATAAATACCGATGGGTACATCCAATTGATCAAAAAGCTGATCTGTAGCTCTGCTTTACATTGTCCGGCTGCTAATCAGTCATTTGCCCCAACATACCCCTTTGTCACATAAATGAAATGGTCTTAATTCATAGAAAGAACAGCCCATGATATATTATATGTAGGGGTTTTAGGGTTAATAACTAGGACTGTTGTAATTAACCGCTACATATGTATAATGGACTGTTCTTTCTTTGAATTAAGACCATTCCATTTATGTGACAAAGGGGTGTTTTGGGGCAAATGAATGATCAGCAGCTGGACGTTGTAAACCCTGATCAGCTATTGTAGTCGCCCTTAGCGGGTTAATGGTTAATTTTGAAATTGAAAGCTTTTTTCATCTACAATATACAGTCAATTTTCATATTGTTAATCACAAGTTGATAACTTCCACAACACTTGCTAACATTGCAAACAACAACACACGTTTGTAGTTAATGGTAGATTTGTCACTTGGCCTGAAATCAAACAAAAAACATTTGAATTTGCTTGACAGTACTATGCTTTTTAAATGGCCTCCATATACCAATGCCATGGAAATGCAAAATCTGTTATAGCTTATGAAACTCGTTATAAATTATTTTTAATTTTAACTTTTATCTCGCCAAAAGTCTCGTTAAAATGAAAATAATTCATAACTCGTTTCATAAATCTTATATGGAATGGGAACTCGTTTAAGATCCTCTATGTATTAGCTATATGGCTTAAGTATGCCTTGTTTTGATCATCATAAGACGCTTTACATACAGTTAGCAAAAGCTCTATTTTGGAGGTGAAAATAGTTTTCTGTTGATATTCTTTATGAAATTTTGCAATAATAAGGTAATTATATAGTTTAACTGCACAAACATGCTGAAAATGTTTAAATATGATGCTGTACACTTCTATTAATGGTTCTATTAAATTTTATCAACCATGTGGTTCCATATCACAATATTTTTAAACAAGAGGTCAATGACCTTGAAGCTCTACCGATTGATTTTGATTTCAGGAAGTAGTCGCTACAGACTTGCTTTTCGAAAAATTATTTTTAGCCGTGGCGGCCATCTTGAATTTTCGGCCGACCTGAAATTTTGCTAGGATCAATTAGACATCAAGAGCAACAATCGTGTGAAATTTCATGAAAATCCTTCAAGTAGTTTCAGAGGAGTAGTCGCTACAAGTTTTCATTATATAACTCTTTGTAAACACAGATGGCCGCTGGCAGCCATGTTTACGTCGAATCAAAACGATTTTCGACAAGGACCAACATCATGTCATGTTAATCATTTTAGAAAAAGTCTCATATCAATATCACTTAGAGTTTTCAAGAAGTAGTCGCTACGAACTTGTTTTTTAAAAACCTATTTTTAGATTTGGCAGCCATCTTGGATTTCACATCAACATGAATTTTTGCTAGGATCAACTAGACTTCATGGGCAACATTTCTGTAAAGTTTCATGAAAATCCATTCAGTAGTTTCAGAGGAGTTGTCGCTACAAAAAAAAGTTTACGGACAGACAGACGGACGACGCACCACGGCATAAGCTCTGCTGATCTCTGCTCAGTCGAGCTAAAAATGGTGTGTTTTTTTATACATTTGGTACCTGAATATGTTGAAGCTATGTATATACATGTAATAAACAAACAGATATACATTACAGTTCCATGTCACAGATAAGCCTCCCCCTTTAGCCAACCCGGACCGCCTTTTATTAAAATGTGCATTAATTATACAAAACGAATTGAATTGAATTTTATAGTTGCACCAACAGCTGTTATATGGTGACTTTCCAGCTTCCACTGGTGGAGGAAGACCCCAGGTGCCCCTCCGGGCAATTTTCGTGCACAGGCGGGCACCTGGTTAGAACCACCGACGTTCCGCAAGCCAGCTGGATAGCTTCCTCACATAAAGATTCCTATGTCCCTGAGGGATCGAACCTACAGTGGTGAGGGGCAAGTGATTTCAAGTCAGAGACTCTAACCACTTGGCCACGGACGCCCCTTATACAAAATGAAGGGTCACTGGGTGTGTTTATATATGCACACATACATACAACAATTATAGACAGAGTTCAATCAATATCCTAAGTCTGTGTACTACATATCCTAGTTCAGTTTTACCGGTCTGCAGAAGCCTAAAAGATACATCAATCCTTCGAAACAACTGCATTCTTTAATAGTTTTTAAACTGGTAAAACTCAGCTGTGGATTTGTTGCACATAGGTTAACATGTCCATTGCAGAATACATCTCTTTTAGACTACTGGCACAAAACTCAACTTTGATATGCAAATGATGCCACCATGTCACCAAACAGCATGTATAATATTAGGGAGAATTTAGAGAAACATAAATATAATGCTTACCTATATCCTAGCCTACAACATACATAAGAATTCCACATCCATAGCCTAAATAAATAGCAATAACCACTAAATAGATAGATACATAGCCTAGGTATAACATATCCAAGTTCAGTTTTACTGCAGAAGCCTAAAGGATCCATCAAGCCCTCAGAACATCTGCATTCCTTACTAGTTCTGTTTTTAAATTGGTAAAACTCAACTTTGGATTTGTTGCACATAGGTCATTTAACAGAGCTGTAGATAAGATAAGCTGAGTTTTTGAGTATTTTACTCATACTTTTTTACAAAAACCCTCAGTTTTTTAAAATTGTGAGTATCATTACTCATCAACTTACTACAAAAACTAATAACTTTTAAAAATCATGAGTATTATATGTGTATGACTGTATGTTTTGTCATGTGGAACAGTTTAAGCCATATTTACATGATGAAAATTGTTCCGAGCATGTGTCTAATATTAAGTCATATCGTGTTTCGTTTGTTATTACTTAACTTCCTTTAATCTGAATAGTTGTTTCGTTTTATTCACATCCATTTTGAAAGCATGAACTATTTATAGCAAGTGTTTACTCTGAACGAGTTGCTTTTTACTCATTCATTTTGAATCTGACGAGTAAATACTCTGACATTACAGTCAAAAATTATCTACAGCTCTGGGTTAACATGTCCATTGCAGAATGCATCCTTTTTAGACTAATCACTATGAAATTTTGAGTTTCTGAGAAGTTATTTGAAGCAAAAGTTAACGACGGACAAAGAGTGATCCCAATAGCTCACCTTGAGCCTTCGTTCAGGTGATCTAAAAATACCAAACATTAACTATTAACAAACATTAACTATATACCGGCCTACAACCTATCTACCGGCCTACAACCTATCTACCAGAGTAACACATCCTAAGCCTGAAGAAATAGCAGTAACCACTAAATAGATAGATATATAACCTAGGTATAACATATCCAAGTTCAGTTTTACTGCAGAAGCCTAAAGGATCCATCAAGCCCTCAGAACATCTGCATTCCTTACTAGTTCAGTTTTTAAATTGGTAAAACTCAACTTTGGATTTGTTGCACATAGGTTAACTGTCTATTGCAGAATGCACCTCTTTTAGACTAATGACACAACGAGATAATGATGAAAACACCTAATGCTTAACTATATACCGGACTACAACATACACAAAGAGTTCCACATTGGTAAAACTCAAGGACACAAAACTCAACAGGTCACTGAAACAGCTTTTTTAAATATATGATATATCCGAGTTATAGTACATAATGTAGTTTTAAATAAAAGGTTTACGGAAAGATGTTCAGACGAAGCACCATCACATAAGCTCTAGTGGTCTTCAACCAGTAGAGCTAAAAACACAAGAGGCCCATGAGGGGCCGTAACTCTTTCAAATATCGTTCAACCCTAACATGGTGATGATATACGCAACTAGAACCTTTAAGGGGTCACAACTCTGCCAAAATTCATTCAACCAGAACACGGCAATGATAGGTGAAAAGAGGCTTGGTACTGATCATCTTCATCAAGATTCATTGAAATCCAGGAAGGAGTTCAGAAGAGACTAATCCGGACAACGTTTGTCTATTAAAACCTTTAAAGGGCCATAACTCTGCCAAAAATCATTCAACCCAAATATTGTGAAGATATACATAACTAGGCTTGTTACTGATCATCCTTGTCAAGTGTCCTACGAAACCACTTAATCCATTCCAGTGAAATATCATATACATGTTCCTTGGGTTGGCCTCTATCAATTTTTTTTATTTTTGTTATCGTTGAATAATCAAAATGGCCGACACGACAACCCAAAGTTTACATAGTTATATAGGAAAAAGCTGAAATTGACATCTTCTCTGAAACCTCTTGAAGGATTTTGTTGAAACTTTATCACAATGATCTTTGGGATAGGGCGCCTCAGATTTATGTTTTTTGCAGCCGCCAGTTGTCCAACATGGCCACCTCTGAAACCACTTAATCCATTCCAGTGAAATATCATGTACATGTTCCTTGGGTTGGCCTATGTTAAATATGTGTTTTTCGTTATCATCGAATAATCAAAATGGTTGCCATGGTGACCCAAGGTTTACATAGAGTTATATAGGAAAAGGTTAAATATGAAATCTTCTCTGAAACCTTTTGAAGGATTTTGTTGAAACTTTATCACAATGGTTGGCGTCTATTAAGTTTGTGTTTTTTGTTTTCTTGCAATAATCAAAATGGCCACCGTGGTGACCCAAAGTTTATATAGGAAAAGGCTAAATATGACATATTTACACAGTAGAGCGTCTACAGGCCCTCTTGGGCCTCTTGTTATAACTTTCTTTGGTGGCATTTGTTGTTTATCATCCGGGATTTCCATACGAGCGAACACCAACAGTTTAAAAGTAAAACGCTGTTACCAATTGGATGACAAATAGTTTTACCCAATCAGAATATGCGTACTACATTGTAATTGTGTTCTACTTCATAAACCGGTGTCATGTTATATTTGTTCCCTTGTTATCGCCACACATCGAAACCAAATATTTACCACCGGTAAAATGGTCGAAAAATGTGTCCTGCATCCATGGGATGCACATGTTTAAGAATGATGAGTCCTCAGAAAAAAATGTGCGTCTAGGACATGGGTCGCAAAGCAAAATGAGTCATGAGCTAATAAAATATGTAATCTCCAAGAATATTTATTATCAGTAATGACTAATATAGACCAAGTATGTTAAAAAACGTAGGTATATATGTCTGCTAGGCGGTGGTCTCCTTTAACTGACTCAAAAGAAAACAAAGTCAGTCAAAGTGTCTTGGTTTTCTTCATACAAGCTTGTAAATTCCACTTCCAAATACTGAAAATGTCTACAGAATACAAAGAAAAGACTGTTCGATCTGTGATCAATCCATTCTTTACAATCTTTGTATTAATATCAAATTACATATATACTGAAAGGAAAAAGAAACGCTATACTACACTATTATATACACCTAATTTCACGTAATATTCCAGATATATATCTCAACGTGTTTTGTACAAAAGGGGGCTACAACTAATTGCGGAAAGGACAACTCTGTCATGTAGTAGACCTTTTAATTAAAGTATACTTTGTTACACAAAATTTATAAATGTTGACGTTTCGCTTGAAAAAGTCGAGCCATTTCAGTATTGTGTTTTAATGTTAAGAGATTGCAATGTTTAAAGCTTAAGTTTGCTCACCTGCTTGAGCCAGATGCGCACTTATGCCGATAATGAAACTTTAAAGGGGTAACCATTGGTGTGTTTGGCACTGTTTAAACCTTCTTTCCGAAAGGACAGGCCTAATGTCGCCCTGTACCATTCGATTTACAGTAGCATATTAAACATACAATATATTGCGGAAATACCCATTATGCGTTCTTTTTCCTTTCAGTATATATATCCTAAATAAACCAGAAATGATGTGTAACCTCTCATTTATTGTAGGTTCGTCATAAGATTTCCAGAAAAGCATTTGCTATGAAACTACTCAATAAATATGAAATGGTATGTATTAAAACATTTGTGAAGTTCTGACACTGTTTTTGTTAGATTTTCATTAGTCTCTATGAAATATTAAATTTTCATATTAATTACACCCAGGGCTCAAATTTAAGCTGGCGTACTGGCAAAAGGCAAGTGACATTTTCAGAATGCCAGTAAACTTTTCAAGTACTGGAAAAAATTTGCAAGTGCATCAAAATACCTTACGTGTTTAATTTAGAATACCTTTTTTTGAAACATGTGCTTTCAAAGCATATCAATAAGAATAATGATAGTGTTTTAATATAAATGTTTAAGTTTTCCTAATATGTCTTTGTATTGTATGACATATATGGAATCCTTATGATGAATCATCTTGTGCTTTTTACTTTTGTACTCACACACACAACCATAGAAATTGCAAGTAACTTTTCGCAGAAAATGCTACTGGCAAAATGTTGCCAGTCCAAATTGTCACTAAATTTGAGCCCTGACACTATCATGTTGTAAAAATGTGTAGAGAACTGTATTGAAATTAAAATTCATTCATTTGTCTGTCTCTTGTTTCACTTATGCACATATAAAGTATTAAAATTGCTAAAAATAAGGACCAAGCTATTAATTGTTCTTCGGAAATATTTGGAAATATTCAGCATATTTTATAATATAAACTAATTGTTTATTTCAGAGTAAACGTGAGAACATCGTATTCTTTTGGGAAGAGCGAGAAATCATGGCTAATGCTAGCAGCGAATGGATTATTCAGGTCTGTATTAGAGAAAATGTATTCATTCATTGGCAGTTTTGTTGAATTGAATTGAATTGGGGTTTTAAGGCGCACCAACACATTACAGGTTATATGGCGCCTAACAGGCATGAACATGCCAGGCTCATCTTCCCTGACCATCGAGATAAAATATGGAAAATGGGCCTAGAACCTTCTCACCCTGAACTGCAGAGTTGCTGCAAATTCTATTGTAAAAACTTCATTTACGCTGGAGCCACGTTTATTGTTTTTTCTGCCACTGCTCTTAGTGATGTGAGCGAGATGGCACCTGAAACAATGCAGGGGTCATGATGAAGACCTTTAATGAGCATGAACAAAAAATGACAAAATGAATATGAATGGGGGGGTCCTACCCCTCTGCATGTGACGGTGTGTTTGCAGTGGTTGTATTCTACCCCAGCAACCACACGGGGAACAGTTTTGTTGAATAAACCACACTGAAATTGTGAGAAAAGTTCATATATATATATCCCACTGAGAATGAATCGTGCAAACAATATTTTATGAAAAAGGATCTGTAAACCTTCCTTAATAGAATAAATCGGACTCCCTCCCCTGCTTAAAACTAAAGCAGTTAAATATTTGGTGGGCTCTAGCATTGTTTTATGTTTTATGTTAACTTATAGAATTTTATTTAAGGGTGCAAAGTAATGTTCTTCAACCTTTGTTGTAGTTAAAGCTGCATTAATATACCCCTGGTTTCACAAAGTGAAGTGGGGAGCTATATAGGAATCATGTTGTCCCCATGTCCCATCATGTCGCTTGACACAATTTTTTAAGTGAATTAGCCACATAAAGTTCATTATAGAGTGAAAAAATTTAAAGTAAAAATTGTGTGTTATTACACTTGACATGCCGTTCACACGTGATGATATGATGCGTCTCTGCATTAATGGTTTTTTGATTCTGCATTTTTTTTACAGACTTATGGACCTTTGTTTTACTTAAGAAATAGAACATCGTTTACCGTGAATTATCGTGTGATATATCGTGTAATATATCACGGTTTGGAGTTCAACTGTAAACAATAATTTCACGAACCCGGAGGGCGAGTGAAATTATTGTTTACAATTGAACGACAAACCGTGATATATTACACGATAATTAACCTTAAACAATGTTCTATTTCTATTCTTATACCCCTAAAATGTGAAAATAACGCACACATCTGAAATCTTTCGCATTGCTGTGCTTACTCTCCTAAAATTGCAAACGTTACAGTGATAAATCGTTGAATATAACAAGATATTTTAAACAAAGCTATATAGTGCGGGTGTATTAGAATAAGAAATTAACAGATATTTTAGACATTTATTCTTCTTGATTTTGCCCATCCTTGCTCGACTATAGCAAAAAAGCGGGGGTATTCATCACCTTCAGTGGTAGTTCTAGTTCTCTGCATTTCTTTTCAGAGATTATGAACCTTTGTTTTACTTAGAATTTGTTTCACAAATTATAAAACTAACAGACATTTTAAACATTCAGTATTCTTCATTATCATCAGCTATAGCAAAAAGGCAAGAATATTCATCACCTTCAGTGATCAATAGTTCTAGTTTGTTGTATTTACAGTGGCATTATTCTTACTGATGATGTCCCAATGTTGTATTTACAGCAGCATTATTCCTAATGATCCAATGTTGTATTTATATTGACATTATTCCTAATGATCCAATGTTGTATTTACATTGACATTATTCCTAATGATCCAATGTTGTATTTACAGCAGCATTATTCCTAATGATCCAATGTTGTATTTACATTGACATTATTCCTAATGATCCAATGTTGTATTTACATTGACATTATTCCTAATGATCCAATGTTGTATTTATATTGACATATTCCTAATGATCCAATGTTGTATTTATATTGACATTATTCCTAATGATCAATGTTGTATTTACATTGGCATTATTCCTAATGATCCAATGTTGTATTTACAGCAGCATTATTCCTAATGATCCAATGTTGTATTTACATTGACATTATTCCTAATGAGCCAATGTTGTATTTACATTGACATTATTCCTAATGATTCATGTTGTATTTACATTGACATTATTCCTAATGATCCAATGTTGTATTTATATTGACATTATTCCTAATGATCCAATGTTGTATTTACATTGACATTATTCCTAATGAGCCAATGTTGTATTTACATTGACATTATTCCTAATGATCCAATGTTGTATTTACATTGGCATTATTCCTAATGATCCAATGTTGTATTTATATTGACATTATTCCTAATGAGCCAATGTTGTTTTTACATTGACATTATTCCTAATGATCCAATGTTGTATTTACAGCAGCATTATTCTTACTGATCCAATGTTATATTTATATTGACATTATTCCTAATGATCCAATGTTGTATTTATATTGACATTATTCCTAATGATCCAATGTTGTATTTACAGCTGCATTATTTTACTGATCCAATGTTGTATTTACATTGACATTATTCCTAATGATCCAATGTTGTATTTATATTGACATTATTCCTAATGATCCAATGTTGTATTTACATTGACATTATTCCTAAAGATCCAATGTTATATTTACAGCAGCATTATTTTATTGATCCAATGTTGTATTTACATTGACATTATTCCTAATGATCCAATGTTGTATTTACAGCAGCATTATTCCTAATGATCCAATGTTGTATTTATATTGACATTATTCCTAATGATCCAATGTTGTATTAACATTGACATTATTTCTAATGATCCAATGTTGTATTTACAGCAGCATTATTCCTAATGATCCAATGTTGTATTTACATTGACATTATTCCTAATGATCCAATGTTGTATTTACATTGACATTATTCCTAATGATCCAATGTTGTATATACATTGACATTATTCCTAATGAGGCAATGTTGTATTTACATTGACATTATTCCTAATGATCCAATGTTGTATTTATATTGACATTATTCCTAATGATCCAATGTTGTATTTACATTGACATTTTTCCTAATGATCCAATGTTGTATTTACAGCAGCATTATTCCTAATGATCCAATGTTGTATTTACAGCAGCATTATTCCTAATGATCCAATGTTGTATTTACAGCAGCATTATTCTTACTGATCCAATGTTGTATTTACATTGACATTATTCCTAATGATCCAATGTTGTATTTACAGCAGCATTATTCTTACTGATCCAATGTTGTATTTATATTGACATTATTCCTAAGGATCCAATGTTGTATTTACAGCAGCATTATTCCTAATGATCCAATGTTGTATTTATATTGACATTATTCCTAATGATCCAATGTTGTATTTACATTGACATTATTCCTAATGATCCAATGTTGTATTTACATTGACATTATTCCTAATGATCCAATGTTGTATTTACAGCAGCATTATTCTTACTGATCCAATGTTGTATTTACATTGACATTATTCCTAATGATCCAATGTTGTATTTACATTGACATTATTCCTAATGAGCCAATGTTGTATTTACATTGACATTATTCCTAATGATCCAATGTTGTATTTACAGCAGCATTATTCCTAATGATCCAATGTTGTATTTACAGCAGCATTATTCCTAATGATCCAATGTTGTATTTACAGCAGCATTATTCCTAATGATCCAATGTTGTATTTACATTGACATTATTCCTAATGAGCCAATGTTGTATTTACATTGACATTATTCCTAATGATCCAATGTTGTATTTACAGCAGCATTATTCCTAATGATCCAATGTTGTATTTACATTGACATTATTCCTAATGATCCAATGTTATATTTACAGCAGTATTATTCCTAATGATCCAATGTTGTATTTACAGCAGTATTATTTTTTCTGATCCAATGTTGTATTTACAGCAGCATTATTCTTACTGATCCAATGTTGTATTTACAGCTGCATTATTTTTACTGACCCAATGTTGTATTTACATTGACATTATTCTTAATGATCCAATGTTGTTTTATTGGCATTGCTCTTACTGATCCAATGTTGTATTTACAGCAGCATTATTTTTTCTGATCCAATGTTGTATTTACAGCAGCATTATTCTTACTGATCCAATGTATTTACAGCTGCATTATTCTTACTGATCCAATGCTGTATTTACAGCTGCATTATTTTATTGATCCAGTGTTGTATTTACAGGTGCCTTATTCTTACTGCCCCGTGTGGTTCCCGGGGGCTCTCGTTTGGTCACGGGGCAAAGAATAGGGCCACTGCAGATCCGTTTGCAGGGGTAGGCAGAGGGGTAGAATCCCCCCAAATTCATGTTCATTTTATCATTTTTTGTTCATGTTCATTAAAGGTCTTCATCATGATCCCTGCATTATTTCAGGTGCTATCTCGCTCGCATCAAAAGAGCAGTGGCAGAAAAACAATAACGTGGCTCCAGCGTAATGGTGTTAATACAATAGAATTTGCAGCAACTCTGCAGTTCAGGGTGAGAAGGTTCTAGGCCCATTTCCCTTATTTTATCTCGATGTACATGGAAGATGAGCCTGGCATGTTCATGTGCTGTATTTATAGCTGCATTATTTTATTGATCCAATGTTGTATTTACAGCAGCATTATTCTTACTGATCCAGTGTTGTATTTACAGCTGCATTATTTTTATTGATCCAGTGTTGTACTTACAGCTGTATTATTCTTACAGATCCATTGATGTTGTATTTACAGATGCATTGTTTTTACTGATCCAATGTTGTTTTTACAGTAGCATAATCTTACAGGTCCAGTGATGTTGTATTTACAGATGCATTGTTTTTACTGATCAAATGTTGTATTTACAGCTGCATTATTCTTACTGATCCAGTGTTGTATTTACAGCTGCATTGTTTTTACTGATCCAATGTTGTATTTACAGCTGCATTATTCTTACTGATCCAGTGTTGTACTTACAGCTGCATTATTCTTACAGATACAATGTTGTATTTACAGCTGCAATATTCTTACTGATCCAATGTTATATTTACAGCTGCATTATTCTTACTGATCCAATGTTATATTTACAGCTGCATTATTCTTACTGATCCAATGTTATATTTACAGCTGCATTATTCTTACTGATCCAGTGTTGTACTTACAGCTGCATTATTCTTACAGATCCAATGTTGTATTTACAGCTGCATTATTCTTACAGATCCAATGTTGTATTTACAGCTGCATTATTCTTACTGATCCAATGTTATATTTACAGCTGCATTATTTTTATTGATCCAGTGTTGTACTTACAGCTGTATTATTCTTACAGATCCATTGATGTTGTATTTACAGATGCCTTGTTTTTACTGATCCAATGTTGTTTTTACAGTAGCATAATCTTACAGGTCCAGTGATGTTGTATTTACAGATGCATTGTTTTTACTGATCAAATGTTGTATTTACAGCTGCATTATTCTTACTGATCCAGTGTTGTATTTACAGCTGCATTGTTTTTACTGATCCAATGTTGTATTTACAGCTGCATTATTCTTACTGATCCAATGTTATATTTACAGCTGCATTATTCTCACTGATCCAGTGTTGTACTTACAGCTGCATTATTCTTACAGATCCAGTGATGTTGTATTTACAGCTGCATTATTCTTACTGATCCAATGTTGTATTTACAGCTGCATTATTCTTACAGATCCAGTGATGTTGTATTTACAGCTGCATTATTCTTACTGATCCAATGTTGTATTTATAGCTGCATTATTCTTACAGATCCAGTGATGTTGTATTTACAGCTGCATTATTCTTACAGATCCAATGTTATATTTACAGCTGCATTATTCTTACTGATCCAATGTTATATTTACAGCTGCATTATTCTCACTGATCCAGTGTTGTACTTACAGCTGCATTATTCTTACAGATCCAGTGATGTTGTATTTACAGCTGCATTATTCTTACTGATCCAATGTTGTATTGACAGCTGCATTATTCTTACAGATCCAGTGATGTTGTATTTACAGCTGCATTATTCTTACAGATCCAATGTTATATTTATATTGACATTATTCCTAATGATCCAATGTTGTATTTATATTGACATTATTCCTAATGATCCAATGTTGTATTTACAGCAGCATTATTCTTACTGATCCAATGTTATATTTATATTGACATTATTCCTAATGATCCAATGTTGTATTTATATTGACATTATTCCTAATGATCCAATGTTGTATTTATATTGACATTATTCCTAATGATCCAATGTTGTATTTACATTGACATTATTCCTAATGAGCCAATGTTGTATTTACATTGACATTATTCCTAATGATCCAATGTTGTATTTACATTGGCATTATTCCTAATGATCCAATGTTGTATTTATATTGACATTATTCCTAATGAGCCAATGTTGTTTTTACATTGACATTATTCCTAATGATCCAATGTTGTATTTACAGCAGCATTATTCTTACTGATCCAATGTTATATTTATATTGACATTATTCCTAATGATCCAATGTTGTATTTATATTGACATTATTCCTAATGATCCAATGTTGTATTTACAGCTGCATTATTTTACTGATCCAATGTTGTATTTACATTGACATTATTCCTAATGATCCAATGTTGTATTTACATTGACATTATTCCTAAAGATCCAATGTTATATTTACAGCAGCATTATTTTATTGATCCAATGTTGTATTTACATTGACATTATTCCTAATGATCCAATGTTGTATTTACAGCAGCATTATTCCTAGTGATCCAATGTTGTATTTATATTGACATTATTCCTAATGATCCAATGTTGTATTAACATTGACATTATTTCTAATGATCCAATGTTGTATTTACAGCAGCATTATTCCTAATGATCCAATGTTGTATTTACAGCAGCATTATTCCTAATGATCCAATGTTGTATTTACATTGACATTATTCCTAATGATCCAATGTTGTATTTACATTGACATTATTCCTAATGATCCAATGTTGTATTTATATTGACATTATTCCTAATGATCCAATGTTGTATTTACAGCAGCATTATTCTTACTGATCCAATGTTGTATTTACATTGACATTATTCCTAATGATCCAATGTTGTATTTACATTGACATTATTCCTAATGAGCCAATGTTGTATTTACATTGACATTATTCCTAATGATCCAATGTTGTATTTATATTGACATTATTCCTAATGATCCAATGTTGTATTTACATTGACATTATTCCTAATGAGGCAATGTTGTATTTACATTGACATTATTCCTAATGATCCAATGTTGTATTTATATTGACATTATTCCTAATGATCCAATGTTGTATTTACATTGACATTATTCCTAATGATCTAATGTTGTATTTACAGCAGCATTATTCCTAATGATCCAATGTTGTATTTACAGCAGCATTATTCCTAATGATCCAATGTTGTATTTACAGCAGCATTATTCTTACTGATCCAATGTTGTATTTACATTGACATTATTCCTAATGATCCAATGTTGTATTTACAGCAGCATTATTCTTACTGATCCAATGTTGTATTTATATTGACATTATTCCTAATGATCCAATGTTGTATTTACAGCAGCATTATTCCTAATGATCCAATGTTGTATTTATATTGACATTATTCCTAATGATCCAATGTTGTATTTACATTGACATTATTCCTAATGATCCAATGTTGTATTTACATTGACATTATTCCTAATGATCCAATGTTGTATTTACAGCAGCATTATTCTTACTGATCCAATGTTGTATTTACATTGACATTATTCCTAATGATCCAATGTTGTATTTACATTGACATTATTCCTAATGAGCCAATGTTGTATTTACATTGACATTATTCCTAATGATCCAATGTTGTATTTACAGCAGCATTATTCCTAATGATCCAATGTTGTATTTACAGCAGCATTATTCCTAATGATCCAATGTTGTATTTACAGCAGCATTATTCCTAATGATCCAATGTTGTATTTACATTGACATTATTCCTAATGAGCCAATGTTGTATTTACATTGACATTATTCCTAATGATCCAATGTTGTATTTACAGCAGCATTATTCCTAATGATCCAATGTTGTATTTACATTGACATTATTCCTAATGATCCAATGTTATATTTACAGCAGCATTATTCCTAATGATCCAATGTTGTATTTACAGCAGTATTATTTTTTCTGATCCAATGTTGTATTTACAGCAGCATTATTCTTACTGATCCAATGTTGTATTTACAGCTGCATTATTTTTACTGACCCAATGTTGTATTTACATTGACATTATTCTTAATGATCCAATGTTGTGTTATTGGCATTGCTCTTACTGATCCAATGTTGTATTTACAGCAGCATTATTTTTTCTGATCCAATGTTGTATTTACAGCAGCATTATTCTTACTGATCCAATGTATTTACAGCTGCATTATTCTTACTGATCCAATGCTGTATTTACAGCTGCATTATTTTATTGATCCAGTGTTGTATTTACAGGTGCCTTATTCTTACTGCCCCGTGTGGTTCCCGGGGGCTCTCGTTTGGTCACGGGGCAAAGAATAGGGCCACTGCAGATCCCTTTGCAGGGGTAGGCAGAGGGGTAGAATCCCCCCAAATTCATGTTCATTTTATCATTTTTTGTTCATGTTCATTAAAGGTCTTCATCATGATCCCTGCATTATTTCAGGTGCTATCTCGCTCGCATCAAAAGAGCAGTGGCAGAAAAACAATAACGTAGCTCCAGCGTAATGGAGTTAATACAATAGAATTTTCAGCAACTCTGCAGTTCAGGGTGAGAAGGTTCTAGGCCCATTTTCCTTATTTTATCTCGATGTACATGGAAGATGAGCCTGGCATGTTCATGTGCTGTATTTATAGCTGCATTATTTTATTGATCCAATGTTGTATTTACAGCAGCATTATTCTTACTGATCCAGTGTTGTATTTACAGCTGCATTATTTTTATTGATCCAGTGTTGTACTTACAGCTGTATTATTCTTACAGATCCATTGATGTTGTATTTACAGATGCATTGTTTTTACTGATCCAATGTTGTTTTTACAGTAGCATAATCTTACAGGTCCAGTGATGTTGTATTTACAGATGCATTGTTTTTACTGATCAAATGTTGTATTTACAGCTGCATTATTCTTACTGATCCAGTGTTGTATTTACAGCTGCATTGTTTTTACTGATCCAATGTTGTATTTACAGCTGCATTATTCTTACTGATCCAGTGTTGTACTTACAGCTGCATTATTCTTACAGATACAATGTTGTATTTACAGCTGCAATATTCTTACTGATCCAATGTTATATTTACAGCTGCATTATTCTTACTGATCCAATGTTATATTTACAGCTGCATTATTCTTACTGATCCAATGTTATATTTACAGCTGCATTATTCTTACTGATCCAGTGTTGTACTTACAGCTGCATTATTCTTACAGATCCAATGTTGTATTTACAGCTGCATTATTCTTACAGATCCAATGTTGTATTTACAGCTGCATTATTCTTACTGATCCAATGTTATATTTACAGCTGCATTATTTTTATTGATCCAGTGTTGTACTTACAGCTGTATTATTCTTACAGATCCATTGATGTTGTATTTACAGATGCCTTGTTTTTACTGATCCAATGTTGTTTTTACAGTAGCATAATCTTACAGGTCCAGTGATGTTGTATTTACAGATGCATTGTTTTTACTGATCAAATGTTGTATTTACAGCTGCATTATTCTTACTGATCCAGTGTTGTATTTACAGCTGCATTGTTTTTACTGATCCAATGTTGTATTTACAGCTGCATTATTCTTACTGATCCAATGTTATATTTACAGCTGCATTATTCTCACTGATCCAATGTTGTACTTACAGCTGCATTATTCTTACAGATCCAGTGATGTTGTATTTACAGCTGCATTATTCTTACTGATCCAATGTTGTATTTACAGCTGCATTATTCTTACAGATCCAGTGATGTTGTATTTACAGCTGCATTATTCTTACTGATCCAATGTTGTATTTACAGCTGCATTATTCTTACAGATCCAGTGATGTTGTATTTACAGCTGCATTATTCTTACAGATCCAATGTTATATTTACAGCTGCATTATTCTTACTGATCCAATGTTATATTTACAGCTGCATTATTCTCACTGATCCAGTGTTGTACTTACAGCTGCATTATTCTTACAGATCCAGTGATGTTGTATTTACAGCTGCATTATTCTTACTGATCCAATGTTGTATTGACAGCTGCATTATTCTTACAGATCCAGTGATGTTGTATTTACAGCTGCATTATTCTTACAGATCCAATGTTATATTTACAGCTGCATTATTCTTACTGATCCAATGTTATATTTACAGCTGCATTATTCTCACTGATCCAGTGTTGTACTTACAGCTGCATTATTCTTACAGATCCAGTGATGTTGTATTTACAGCTGCATTATTCTTACTGATCCAATGTTGTATTTACAGCTGCATTATTCTTACAGATCCAGTGATGTTGTATTTACAGCTGCATTATTCTTACTGATCCAATGTTATATTTACAGCTGCATTATTCTCACTGATCCAGTGTTGTACTTACAGCTGCATTATTCTTACAGATCCAGTGATGTTGTATTTACAGCTGCATTATTCTTACTGATCAAATGTACAGTAGCATTATTCTCACTGATCCAGTGTTGTACTTACAGATGCATTATTCTTACAGATCCAGTGATGTTGTATTTACAGATGCATTGGTTTTACTGATCCAATGTTGTTTTTACAGCTGCATTATTCTTACAGATCCAATGATGTTGTGTTATTTTACAGATGCATTGTTTTTACTGATCCAGTGTTGTTTTTACAGTAGCATTATTCTTACAGATCCAGTGATGTTGTTTTTACAGATGCATTGTTTTTACTGATCCAATGTTGTTTTTACAGTAGCATTATTCTTACAGATCCTGTGATGTTGTATTTACAGATGCATTGTTTTTACTGATCCAATGTTGTATTTACAGCTGCAGTATTCTTACAGATCCAGTGTTGTATTTACAGCAGCATTATTCTTACTGATCCAGTGTTGTATTCACAGCTGCATTATTCTAACTGATCCAGTTGTATTTACAGCAGCATTATTCTTACTGATCCAGTGTTGTATTCACAGCTGCATTATTCTAACTGATCCAGTTGTATTCACAGCTGCATTATTCTAACTGATCCAGTTGTATCTACAGCCACATTATTCTTACTGATCCAATGTTGTATTTACAGCAGCAGCACAAGAACCATAACTATGTCATTATTCAAATTAGAGTTATTGTCCTTTTTAATTTTATACTTTGAGTTATACTGGAGTGTAACTTCAAAACTACTGATGGAACCACAATTAAACCTTACACAATGATAGAGTGCAATGAGAGAAAATGCAGAGTGCAAGAACCATAACTCTGTCTTATTCAAATTAGAGTTATTGCCCTTTGTAATTTTATACTTTCATTTCTTGTCCAGAGTATAACTCATATACTACTGATGGAACTATAATGAAACTTCACACAATGAAAGAGGGCATTGAATGGAAATACAGTGTGCAAAAACTGTAACTGTCTTCATTTAAATTATTTATTGCCCTTTGTAAAGGTATACTTATTTTTTTTCCCTGAGCTGAACTTTAAATCAACTCTGGGGATTGCAATAAAACTTCATACAATGATAAAGGTACTGAGAGGAAGTGCAAGAACCGTAACTCTGTCTTCATTCAAATTACAGTCATTGCCCTTTGTAATTTTATACTTAGAATTCTTGCATGTTCAGAGCATAACTTCCAAAACCACTTATGGGACTGCAATGAAACTTCACACAATGATACAAGACAATGAGAGGTAGTACAGAATGCTGGAACTGTAACTCTGTCTTCATTCAAATTAAAGTTATTGCCCTTTGTAATTTTATACTTGTAATTCTTGTCTGGAGTATAAATCAAGAACTACAAATTGAACTGCAGATTGAATACTGCTGGGTGATACAAGGCCATATGATAAGTTGAGGATACATTTCAGGGAGCATCCATCATTTCTATCGATTTTATTTTGTATTTACAGCTGCATTATGCCTTCCAAGATGAGAAGTTCTTGTACATGGTGATGGACTACATGCCTGGCGGCGATCTCTTCAGCTTGATCAGTAAAAACAACATGCCAGAGTACTGGGCAAAGTTTTACTGTGCAGAGGTTGTACTAGCTCTCGACACAGTTCATTCGATGGGCTTTATATACAGGTATTGTGTTCATCTTTATTGAATTTAGTCAAGCTGTTTACAGTAATCGTAGCTTTGGAAAACAACCATACCTCATTAGAATAAACTTTGAATGCTTCATTTTGCCTTGTGATCACTCTTTCATATGTTTTAGCTCTACTAGCTGAAGACAATTCTTCCATTGGCATATAACTTTCACTTGTTCACTTCAACACCAATTGTTTCCACTCTTAGTCAGATTGTTAATGTCAGTGTGAGCTCTAGATCATTAGAATAACACCTACGTCAGGTTTATGACACTGAGTTATGGTCCTTAATTTGTTGAATCACACTGTTTTTGCTAAAGGTTTCCACTCTAGCACCTTCATCTTTTTAAACTCGGCCAGATTGTTGATGAAACCACAAGGCACAGAGGTGTCATGTATTACATGTAGCATCATTAGATATGGTCCTCTACTAAGTTTGTTCAAATGGTGACCCTGGGGTCAAATTTGTCTCCGCCCCGGGGGTCACAGTTTTACATAGACTTATATAGGATTTTTTTTTAAAAAATCTTCTTCTCGGAAGCTACAAGAGCCAGAGGTTTGATATTTTGCATTTACTATAAGCTTATGGTCCTTTACCAAGTTTGTTCAAATGGTGACCCTCGGGTCATATTTGACCCCGCCGCAAGGGTCACATACTTTACATAGAAATGTATAGGGAAAAACTTAAAAAAATATTCTTCTCTGAAACTGCAGGAGCCAGAGGTTTAATATTTTGCATTTGCTATAAGCTTATGGTCCTCTACCAAGTTTGTTCAAATGGTGACCCTGGGGTTACATTTGGCCCCGCCCCAGGGGTCACAGTTTTACATAGGCTTGTATAGGGAAAAACTGAAAAAAATCTTCTTCTCTGGAACTGCGAAAGCCAGAGGTTTAATATTTTGCATTTACTATACTCTTATGGTCCTTTAACAAGTTTGTTCAAATGGTGACCCTGTGTTCACATTTGGCCCCACTCCAGGGGTCACGTTTTACATAGACTTGTATATGGAACAACTTAAAAAATCTTCTTCTGTGAAACCACAAAGCACACAGCTCTCATATATTACATGTAGCCCTGGGGTCACATTTGGCTCTGCCCAAGGTGTTGCTCTCTAGCACCTTCATTTTGTATTTGATCTTTACCAAACTTTGTCAGTGTCTTAAACTGTCTATATCAATGTTGTTATACACAACAGAGCCCACATTTCTTGAACAGTCTTAACCAAACTTGCACAGATTTTATACGACCATAAGTTTTCGAAAAGTTTGATAATGTGCCAGTACTCAGGTGATTGCTTTAAGGCCATCTTGGCCCTCTTGTTTTACTGTTATTATCGACCAATGTTGAACACAATTACACGATGACTGACCATGCCATAAATAAACATCCATAAATTATGTGTAATCGTTCAAGTATACGCGCAAGTTGAAATAATTTTGTTAACTAGATGAACTATTTTTAATTTTTAATGTAGGTGTTATCAGTCGTTGCTATGTTAGTGATTGGGCCATTCCATTATCTGTAATAGACAAAGACATTTTACCGCGTAACTGTCGGTAAGTCAAAGGACTAGCCAACCCTAAAAAACTTCAGCAGTCGCTTACTTGCCGGTCAGTTTCAAATGATTATGGAAATAGAATAACCCACTCTACCTGCGCTTAAAGTATATCTGTACTGTACCAGTTTCTGCAGTTTATCAAACTTGTGTAATTATAGACAATTTATAAAATAGTGGATATTTTACGATAAGTAATGAATGGATGGATTACCATAATTACCATGTTACAGAACATATATTCTTTAAAAGACATATGTGTATGTATAATTAAAATAAATTGTTAAAACACAGTGTTATGAATATCAAAAGAGTCTTTTGAATATCAAAAGAAGAATCTACAATAATTTGGTGATTCAGAATGAGCACACTAGTACTTAAAGGAAAGAAAGATAAGTTTAAATATGAAAACAAAAAGACAAAAAAGTACAGATTGCGTAAAACACTGTGTCCTGTAGTGGCACATATCGTGTCCTCTAGTGGCACACATCGTTTCCTGTAGTGGCACACACCATGTCCTGTTGTGGCACACACCATGTCCTCTAGTGGCACACACAATGTCCTCTAGTGGCACACACCATGGCCTCTAGTGGCACACACCATGACCTCTAGTGGCACACACCATGTCCTCTAGTGGCACACACCATGTCCTTTAGTGGCACACACCATGTCCACTAGTGACACACACCATGGCCTCTAGTGACACACACCATGACCTCTAGTGGCACACACGATGACCTCTAGTGGCACACACCATGTCCTCTAGTGGCACACACCATGTCCTCTAGTGGCACACACCATGTCCTCTAGTGGCACACACCATGTCCTCTAGTGGCACACACCATGACCTCTAGTGGCACACACCATGTCATCTGTAGGCACACACCATATCCTTTAGTGGCACACATGATATCCTTTAGTGGCACATACCATGTCCTCTAGTGGCACACATGATGTCCTCTAGTGGCACACACCATGTCCTCTAGTGGCACACACCATGTCCTCTAGTGGCACACATGATATACTCTAGTGGAAAACACCATGTCCTCTAGTTGCACACATGCTATTCTCTAGTGGCACACACCATGTCCTCTAGTGGCACACACCATGACCTCTAGTGGTGCACACCATGACCTCTAGTGGCACACACCATGCCCTTTAGTGGCACACATGATATTCTTTAGTGGCACACATGAAATCCTTTAGTGGCACACACCATGTCCTCTAGTGGCACACAGAATATCCTCTAGTGGCACACACCATGTCCTCTAGTGGCACACACCATGTCCTCTAGTGGCACACATGATATCCTCTAGTGGCACACACCATGTTCTCTAGTGGCACACACCATGACCTCTAGTGGCACACACCATGTCCTCTAGTGGCACACACCATGACCTCTAGTGGCACACACCATGTCCTCTATTTGCACACATGATATCCTTTAGTGGCACACATGCTATCCTTTATTGGCACACATGATATCCTTTAGTGGCACACATGATATCCTTTAGTGGCACACACCATTTAAATTAGGCAGCAGATTTAATTTGATGGAATACACATGCCACTTACTGTTATATTATTTGGGCAGCAGATTGATGGAATGATATACATGTCACTTCCTGTATTGTTATTGGTAGCAAATTGATGGAATAACATGTCACTTCCTGTATTGTTATTTTGGCAGAAAATTGATGAAATACACATGTCACTTCCTGTATTGTTATTTAGTAGCAGATTGATAGAATATGATGTCGCTTCCTGTATTGTTATTTGGGTAGCAGATTGATGGAATACACGTCACTTCCTGTATTGTTATTTGGGCTGGAGATTGTTGGAATACACATGTCACTTCTTGTATTGTTATTTAGCTGCTGAGATTGATGGAATTCACATGTCACTTCCTGTATTGTTATTTGACATTAGATTGACGGAATACACAGGTCACTTGTATTGTTATTTGGCAGCAGATTGATGGAATACACATGCCATTTCCTTTATTGTTATCTGGTAGCAGATTGATGAAATACACGCCTCACTTCCTGTATTGTTATCTGGTAGCAGATTGATGAAATACACACCTCGCTTCCTGTATTGTTATTTTGCAGCAGCTTGATGGAATATATACACATGTCATTCCTGTATTGTTATCTGGCAGAATATTGATGGACTCACACATCACTTCCTGTATTGTTATTTAGCAGCAGAGTGATGGAATACACGAATGTAGGACAAAATCCCCTCCGGACAGAATCCCCTTCACTCTAATTTGCACAGGTGGACAGAATCCCCTTCACAGTTTTACAAGGGTGGACAGAATCCCCTTCATGATTTTGCAAGGGTGGACAAAACCCCCTTCAGACAAAAATTCCCTATATCTTTTATTTTTTAAACATAAGAATTTTTTTATAAAATTAACATTAACAAACTCTCTGTTTGTTTCAAATGTTCCTGTGATGCTAATTATGTTTATTCACAACTGCAAATATTTTTCAAATTCAGTCAAACTCTTACTATAAAAAACAACAAAATGCAATCATTATTTAATAATTTTAATATTTTAATTTTGATATTCACACATAGATTTAGTCTGAATCAAAAACATGTAACATGCATGAAACAACAATGCAAAATAAATAAAATGGCAATTATTTTCTAATTATTTTGTTTGTTTGTACAATGTATTGTGCTAATAATACCAATTTAATCCAATTATAGGTTTCACAGTTTGTTCTTTCAAAGAGATACATTAAATTTTTTCAATTTGTTGAATAATTTCTTTGTTTGACTTGACTTTGATGAAAAATCCACTATATGCATATTCATATTTTATATCTTTAATTTAAAAGCATTATGCAGAAATAAGTTATTTAATTTGATTAAACTATATGCATATTTATTTTTTATATCTTTGCAGTATTATGCAGAAATAAATAAATACATGTATAAGGGAATTTTTGTCTGAAGGGGGTTTTGTCCACCCTTGCAAAATCATGAAGGGGATTATGTCCACCCTTGCAAAATCATGAAGGGGATTCTGTCCACCCTTGCAAAACCATGAAGGGGATTCTGTCCACCTGTGCAAATTTGAGCGAAGGGGATTATGTCCGGAGGGGATTTTGTCCGTATACCGGAATACACATGTCACTTCCTGTATTGTTATCTGGCAGAAGATTGATGGACTACACACATCACTTCCTGTATTGTTATTTGGCAGCAAATTGATGGAATACACACATCACTTCCTGTATTGTTATTTGGCAGCAAATTGATGGAATACACACATCACTTCCTGTATTGCTATTTGGCAGCAGATTGATGGAACACACATGTCACTTCCTGTATTGTTATCTGGTAGCAGATTGATGGAATACACATTTCACTTTCTGTATAGTTATTTGGTAGCAGATTGATGAAATACACACATTACTTCCTATATTGTTATTTGGCAGCAAATTGATGGAATACACATGTCACTTCCTGTATTGTTATTTGGCAGCAGATTGATGGACTACACACATCACTTCCTGTATTGTTATTTGGCTTCAAATTGATGGAATACACACATCACTTCCTGTATTGCTATTTGGCAGCAGATTGATGGAATACACATGTCACATCCAGTATTGTTATCTGGTAGCATATTGATGGAATACACATGTCACTTTCTGTATAGTTATTTGGTAGCAGATTGATGAAATACACACATCACTTCCTATATTGTTATTTGGCGGCAGGTTGATGGAATACACACGTCACTTCCTGTATTGTTATTTTGCAGCAGATTGATGGAATACACATGTCACCTTCTGTATTGTTATTTGGCAGCAGATTGATGGAATACACATGTCACCTTCTGTATTGTTATTTGGCAGCAGATTGTTGGAATACACACTTCACTTCCTGTATTGTCATTTGGCAGCAGATTGATGGAATACACATGTCACCTTCTGTATTGTTATTTGGCAGCAGATTGATGGAATACACATGTCACCTTCTGTAATGTTATTTGGCAGCAGATTGATGGAATATACACATCACTTCCTGTATTGTTATTTGGAAGCAGATTGATGGAATACACGTCATTTCCTGTATTGTTATTTGGCAGCAGATTGATGGAATACACATGTCACTTCCTGTATTGTTATTTGGCAGCAGATTGATGGAATGGTATGTCACTTTATGTACTGTTATAAGAGACACGTAAGTCAGTAATGTATCCTCCGGCCCTCTTTATCCTCAGGCCCTGTTTGGGTCACGTGTTATAACTTACTGGTTGTTAAAGTTCTATTTGGGTGGTAACTTTTTATTGTAGAGATGTGAAGCCTGACAATATGCTGTTAGACCAACATGGACATCTCAAGTTGGCAGATTTTGGAGCCTGTGTGAGGATGAATAAGGTATGACAGAGAAGGAGAAATTAGGAATGAAAAATAATGCAAAATAATGTATACTTTTTATGCCCTTCATGGGATGGGGCATATAGTAACCACACTGTCTGTATGTCCGAGCACATGTTGATAAATTTATTCCGTAATCACTTAAGCCTATTGTTTGCATAAGTGGTCATTATTTTGATCTTAAGGAAAAAACATTACTGCGGGCCCCTTCCCCCAAAGTAGCGTGAGGGCCCTGGTTTGTTATTTTTGTCCATTATTTTGTTTGACCGTCTGTAACAAGCATGTCTTAGCCATAACTTCAGAAGTTCTGGAGGGAATTTCATTAAAGTTAATACAAATGTTAATCACGAAAAGAAGGCATGTAATAATAAGATCCTCAAAGAACAAGGTCGCACTTGGAGGTCAAAGGTCAAAAGAGTCACATTTGAGTCTCAGCCATAACTGAAAGTTCTGATGGGAATTTCATGAAACTTCACGCAATATTAATCACAGTGAGGAGGTGTGTCATGCATAAGTTTAGGTCCTTACCTCAAAGGTCAAGGTCACATTTGGATGTCAAAGGTCAAATGAGTCAAATTCATGGCTCGGACGTAAATTTGAAAGTACTATAGGGAATTTCATGACACTAAACACAAATATTAATCACAACAGGAACATGTGTCAAGCAGGAGACACTGTTCTGTACCCCAAAGGTCAAGGTCACATTTGGAGGTCGAGGTCAGTTGACATAGCTGAAAGTACTGTATCAAATTTGATAAGACTTCACACAAACATTAAGTGCAATGAAAAGGTGTGATCAGATCTGTACTGCACAGGTCAAGGTCAAATATCAAATGAATCAAAATTGTGTCTTTGCCATCACTCAAAAATTACATCAAACTACAAAAACTGTTTATGTGTTGTGTGCATAATTCACGCTACCTTCCATTTACTTTTGTGTTTTACACTTCAACAATGCTAGAATTACTGTACAATAATTTTTTTCAGGACATTTGTAACTGGCGACTTCGTGAATTTTTCATATGATATTTAAAAAAAAAGCCAAAATTTCAGACATGATGCGAACCTGACCTTATTATATCAATTTTTGTTGTTACTACAAACATTTGCAAAAGATTTAGATACAAGCATTAGACAATATTTGTTGCTATACACACATACTGACACAGTTCAGGCCTCAAAATTCAAAGTATGATTTTCCTTCTAAGTTTTGATGGTTAGCCACCATAAATGTTCAGGAAAGGGCATCTTGTAGCTAACTATAATTCCAAGAATAAGAGAGCTCATAATTATAATCTTTCTGGCGTCACACTCCACCTCAAGTTTTGTGCGTAAAATGTGTTTTCAGGTATTTCTTGTCCTAACTCAACCAAAACTGGCCATGAGCTTCCTTATTGTATTATCTAATGGAATGCACTGATACGTAATTTTGATTCCTGTAACCCCAACCCAACTTCTGATTGCCCTTAAAATGAGCACTGTTCCATTTCACTTGATTTAGCATGTCAGATTTGTTTACAGGTCTATATCTCTTATTATTCTTGTCTTTAATAGCTCAACCAAATTTGGGCATGGACTTCCTTATAGGCACTGAGTATTGTTTAAACACTCTTAGGATATGTTGTCTGCTTTTTAATTTAGTCTTTTGACTGTTACCTGTGATACTTGTGAGTTTAAAGTCATTCAGTGAAAGGTCAAGGTCACCCTGTAAGATCATGAAAATATTATCTGCACTGTAACTCCTCTTCTTCTGAAGCAAATTTCATGAATCTTCATGCATTGGATTGATTACCGTTCACTATTGAGTTTGAGGTTTGAGATCAAAGGTCAATATCACTGTTACCTGATCGTAGAAAGAGGATGACTATTTTGTTTTTTAGGTCAAGGTCTTGGTCCTGCTGATAAAAACACCCTATCCACGATCAAACATACCTTAACAAGGTTTTGCAGTGGGGTAGACATCTGTTTCTCTCAAAAAAGAACCTAAGTTGTTTTTCATTGATACACCCTTATTCACATAAAGCATCCATTTTGGGAAGCATACATGGGTTCTATCGATATTCTTGTCATGTTAATCAACTCCATTTTGCAAATCAGCCTTTGCACCTTAAAGGTGCCTCTTGTCTTCTCTTTTTATGGTACATAGGGAATACCTTGTTCCGTGGCAGTCATCCCCCGACCCAGCCCCTGAACCCCTTGCCAGATTTCATTCAAACTTATTGCGAATGATTACTACCAATCATAGTTGTGCATATCATCATCAGTTTCCCATCTAATGACTTTTGGCAGAGTTGTGGCTCTTAAAAGGTTTTAATCTCCTGAGCCCCTTGGTGTATTTCAGCTAACCCCAGGGTAGAAATAATCTATAAGAACAAATATTCCCAGTATGATAATATTGTGTAATCCATGTATCTATATCATTGTTGATTAAAAAAAAAGAAATTACCACACGTTTAAAGGTTACAAGCTTGTTTTTTTTAACAGGTTTCAGGTTAACAGTCCTTCATGACAGTATTTTTTTTTCTATATTTTGGGAACATAACCCATACGGTCACAAATGGGAATTTTAGAACGATTTTTCATAAAATTCGGAAAAATTTAGTAAAGCATTCCTTTCATTTTTATATCTTTAATACTCTTTACTGTACACCAAGATCCACAGAAGGATTTAAAAGCTTTTGAACCTCAATAAAAACATTTCAGTTGGGAATTTTTTTCTAAAATTTGTGAAAGAAAATTATTTAGGTATGTTATTTGGAATATGACTGAATTTTAGCTATAACAACAGCCCGAAAAAAACAGCGCATGAACAATGTATACCAGTGATTATCACCAACTATTTACGGATATCTTACTGTTAAATCATGTCTATCTTTTTAGTCATCATAGTGTCAGTATAAAATTGTTTTATATAAAACATTTCACATAACATAATACATCAGTCACTAAATACAACAGGTAGGGAGAGACTTATGTTTTTACTAATAACAAGTACACAGTTTAAACTTTGTAAGACATTTCTAAATGTTTGTTTATCTGATATTTTATGAGGAAGTGTGGATTCTTATGGATGGCGGGAGGTGTACAGTACTGGTTCTATCCAGGAAAAGTGGGTGCCTCCACCACAAAAAATGGACCGTCATATATAACCTGTAACATGTGTTGAAAATGACGTAAAACACCAAACAAACCTCAGTCTGTGCTAAATGAAAAGTTCTTTGACTCTTAGAGAAGTGGTCAAGCCATTTTGTCAAACAAGCTGTGAATTTTCTTCGAAACAGGAAACATCAAAGCCTGGACTTGATAGTTTGATCCGTTTTGGGAAAACACTTTCTAACCTTATTATGCCACAATTAATCATGCAATGTTATCTCATTTTACAATTGTTATCACACCTTGAAATCATTTATGGTATAAATTGCTTTGCCTGTATACAATCAGGATCTAGAGATCGTCTCCTGCTAATTCAAGGTATGTACAATTTTATCAGTTTATTGTCGATCTTGTTTACGGATTTCGACATATAATAGCGATCATGATGTCGTTGGGGTGAATGTCAGTCAGTTACTTTCATTTATTTATATATTTTTACCCTTTTTGCAGGATTTTCACCAAACTCCACCAGAATGTTTTTTATATGCTTTTAATATGTGCACAATTTTCATGCTGCTGTGCCACTTTCTTTGGATAAAATGTAGGTCACGTCCGATCTCTTGCATCTAACATTGGTCATATGCTCAATTTTAAGTCACAACTGATCTACTTTGGAAGAAATATAGGTCACGTTCGATGTCTGCCACAACTAGCATATTTTGCCGAACTCCACTGGAATGTTCCTTATGTGCTTCTATTAAAATTTCACTGTGATCTACTTTGGATGAAATATACGTCACGTCCAGTCTCCTCTACATCATGCGTCCCCCCAATGTTAATGACATTAATTGAATTAAATACTAAGTATGTAAAGAAAAATATGTTATTGGATTGACATTGGCATTGGTTAAATCAAAATAAAGACCAATTTGGACTACTTCACCATATAGAGTTTGACATGCAGGCCATGACTTTTTATTATTTTTACAAGTTACCAGTCAGCTCTACTGTCAAAAGTAGGGCTCAAGCCATGGTCTGTTATCAGTCGTCTGTCAGTTTGTACGTCATCAATTTTTTATTTTTTTTCAACACTCTAGTACCATCAGTTTACATCTGATATTTACGACCCTTGGCCAGTTGTAATATCTATGATAGCTCAGAAGAGTTTGAAAACCATTAATATTGGATAATAAACATCAACGTAATGGCCCTTGATTTAATGAAAAATGCGCAATGTTGACTTGTCAATGCTCCAGCACCTTCATTTTGCATCCGATGTTTACTATACTTAATATCAATACCATGTCATCAATATCGTGTAATGAACACCAGATTTGATAAAAAATACTACATTTTCCCTTGTCAACACGCTAATTATAGTGTCAATTTTCAGTCTCTGGCCAAGTTTGGTAAAGATTGGATGCAAAATGAACAAGCTATATTCATTTTGCATCCGAACTTTACCAAGTTTGGTAAAGATCGGATGCAAAATGAACAAGCTATATTAAACTTCAACTCTCCAGCACCTTCATTTTGCATCCAAACTTTACCAAACTTGTTAAGAGTCTTATTATAGATGAAAGCTCGGGTAGTTTAAAAAAACACCTTCATCAGAAAACAAGCATCAGAGTTATGGCCCTTGATGTATTGAAAAATACTACTACGCCTTGCACAACAGGTTAGAGTTTCCCCATTTTGTGACAAGCGATCGAAGTCGGTAGCGACATCACAGACATTTCCGTACCTACTGGCCTCGATCGACGGTTCACCTCGTGAGACGCTGCTGTCAATCAATGTTGACATGGCTGAGGAAAAATGTGTGTAACTTCCTACACGTGGTGTATAAAATGTACATAGGACTCGACTTACTAGTAATGTTCGTGTACATGATGCATGACCTCGCCATTTTTTGAGTGCCTTTTGTGGCTTTTATGTACACAGCCAAATGAAATGTCAAAAAGCGTAAAAAGGGCTGGTAAGATCAGAGAAGGCTCGGATTAATAAACTGAGAAAAATGTCATATCCCATTGAATACCATTTCATTTAATACCATTTATGGTATTCAATATCTATCGAGGCACACCGCTCCAACCCACCTTAATGTCAATGTTTTCCTCGCTACCCAATTCTTTTGAAAAAATCATGTTTCATTTCACTACGCGACACAAAATGAAGTTATATAAATCTAAAACAATAACACGGTGCCAAGCAGAAACAATGAGGGCAGAACAAATGTTTGACATGCATTTTGACAGATCAATCTGGTGACGTTCAGTTTTCATTGGCCAACAGTTACATGCTGGCAATCTCGAGCCAATCGGAACGGATCAAGCAGACTCTCAAAAGGCCACTTTTGATCAGGGTCGTGCATTAAATTGATCATGCCACCCCACCACCTACTCCCCACACAATTTTTTTTTTTTTAAATATTTTATATTATGATGTTATTTAGGTCATACTAGATCATAGGCTCAGACAAAATCAAAAGTAAACTGTGGCGGACTAGAAAAAGCAGAGTCATGGCCCTTACTTTTTTACGACGACGTAAAACGGGACATTTATGTCGTGGCATTCATCCGTCAGTCAGTCCGTCCGTCTGTCCGTTAAGATTGTGATGTCCGCTCTCTAACTCAAACAAATATTATCCAGTCATTATGAAACTTGGAAATAATGTTTATGGGTATAATATCTTGATCAAGTTCGAAAACCAGCCCAATCGCTCCGGTAAGAACGGAGTTATCACCCTTTAATTATTGAAAATTGACAATTTTAACGATATCTGCTTTCTAACTCAAACAAATATTATCCAATCATTATGAAACTTGAAAATAATGTTTATGGGCACAATATCTCGGTCAAGTCAAGTTCGAAAACCAGCCTAATCGCGCCTGTAACAACGGAGTTGTGGCCCTTTAATTATTGAAAAATTACAATTTTAACTATATCCGCTCCCTAACTCGAACAAATATTATCCAATCCTTATGAAACTTGGAATAATGTTTTACGGGCATAATATCTTGGTCAATTTTGAAAACCAGCCCAATCGCCCTGATAACAACGGAGTTATGAGCCTTTAATTATTGAAAAAGCGCCCGTAACAACGGAGTTAAGGCCCTTTAATTATTGGAATATTTTAACGATGTCCGCTCCCTGACTTGAACAAATATTATTCAATCCTTATGAAACTTGGAAATACTGTTTTAAGGGCATAATATCTCGGTTGATTTCGAAAACCAGCCCAATCACCCCGGTAATAACGGAGTTATGGCCTTTTAATTATTGAAATATTTTAACTGTCCGCACAATAACTAGAGTATTTGTTGTTCAGTCTTTATAAAACTTCGGAATAATGTTTATGAACCAATCGCCCTGGTAACAACGGAGTTTGTATGATGTTGCGGCACTGTCCGTCCATCCGTCTGTTATCACAGTTACAAATGATCCACTTTCGACGGGCGTATTTTGTGTCCAATGGACACTCTTGTTTTTTTAAATGCTTAACCTTGCTTTGTTTCTTAACCTTGCTTTGTTAACACTCTACTGCCTACATTTTTCATCCAATCTGATCATATTTGTTCAAAATGTTAATAAAAGCTTGGATAAGTTTGAAAAACAGACGTATCTGACCATCATGACCCCTCGTAGCACCCTATCTCCCCAACCCTCTCCCCGTGGCATGAGTAATTTAACAATAACTTCATTGCTCCAAAAATGTTATTGCAGGTTTTTGGAGCAATGAAGTTATTGTTAAATTACTCAATCACCACTAATTTTGTAAATTTAATACTTGTTTTATGTAAATAAGTCGCAAATTGCACATGTTTAATCATAGCATCCAAACCCAGCCCTAATTCTAGGCATCTGCATGTTAAGATATTTTGTGAATAATGTTTGGAATACTTAGCTAATTTTGTTAATATAAGAGATTGCTTTTCGTCATAATAATATAGTTAATTCTTTGATTTTTGAAATTTATAAATTTATTTTATCATGCAGATATGTACTTCTCCGCCTGCTAAAGGGGTGACCTGAAATAATTTTTGCTTTATTAGCCACTGACTAATAAAGCAAAATGAATGGAGAATTCCTCTGCGTTTATTGTACATAACATTATCTGCTGTTATAATAAAATGGTATGAAAAACAATGACACAAAACATTGTCTGAATGCTCTCTAGTAAGGAGGAAAAGAAAGAATTAATCAACCAAGCCTTTTACTATCTTTTACATTAGGCTCGGCACAAAAACTCAGAATGGCTTAGCAGTCTTACCATTCTTGGTTTTCTAAGCCTCGCCTAATAAACTTGATAGTAACTGGCACTGACATAATATTCTCTATATAACATGTCATTTAGGCCAAAATCTCTTTAAAACTGATCCTAATGATTTATTTTAGACCTAGCCACATTGTTTGCTCTTTGGTTAATATTTTCAGTTTTTGCAAATTTATAGTAATTATCACATATATGTACCTGATCTCATGAAGTTTGAGACATTTATGGAGTTTTTTGCAGTGCATACAATGAAGCCTTTCGCACTTGTATTAACTTTCAAAACCCCACCTACTAATTTTAGTAGCACTTGTTTTTAGTGGTCATAAGTTTTTTAATCATCCATAGCAGAGCACGAAAATCCCACTCGTCTGCATGAAGAGTGCTCATTAATACAGTAAAAATTCAGATGAATTCTTTAACAATTTTCAGTTTGACTATTCAAATATTATGTAGGGCATTGAGTAACTCAGAAACAAAATTTTCCTGCCCTGCATAGCATTTAAAAATCCTGTTTTTCTGCCTAAAATTAGTGAAGAGTTTTGAATTTGATACCCAGACTGAGGAAATCACATGCATTTAATTGTTTGTCCAAATATTTGAATATTATTGTATAACGATACGTTTGATGATTCCAGTGTTGTGAGTAAAGGACCATAATGGAAATAAGGGAAAATTATTTCCCCCTTTTTAGCTCTACTGGCCAAGGGCAATATTTTGCCTTGGTAAAACGATAGGGCCTTCATTTTTCATCCGATCTTTACCAAACTTACTAGATTGTAATTATAAATGGAACCTCGCACAAGTTTGAAAAACAGCCATATTGGACCAGTAACAGAGGAGTTATGGCCCTTGATTTAGTTAAAAACGCTATATTTTGCCTCGTAAAGACGCTAGGGTCTTCATTTATCATCTGATCTTTGCTAAACTTTACCAGATTGCTAATGTCGATGAAAGCTCGGAAAAGTTCGAAAACAGCCAGATCGGACCAGTAACAGCAGAGTTATGGCCCTTGATTTAGTTATATATGCTATATTATGCGTCGTTAAGATGATAGGGCCTTCATTTTTCATCTAATCTTTACCAAACTTTACCAGATTTTTTAGTTATGTTCCTTCGTTTAGTTAAAAATGCTGTATTTTGCCCAAAACTTTCAAAAAAAGCGTAAATTGCTGTCACTCGCTTCATTGATGTTATAAGAGCCATGTTAGCCAGTAGAGCGTCCACAGGCCCTCTTGGGCCTCTTGTTTGTGTTATCCTTGGCTTTGATGTACAAAGCATGGTTTATATCTCATACATGCATTTTATTTTTATTTTGTGCATTCACCATTGTGTTGGTTTTTATAACCATGTATGGACATCTGTATATTTGCTTAAATAAATCTATCTATCTTAAGTACTTGTTAACTTGCTATAAATGGCTTTCCAGTATCGCTTTTACATTAAGTGGAAAACAAAATTAATGTATTATTATTTGAAATGCATGTACATATATTTGGAGGAACTATTAAAATACAGTACAGTGGTAAGCTGACTCTTCTTTATTTTATATTCTACATTATGTGGTGGCCAGAGTTTTACCGGCATAAACTATTTAACTATAACTGTATAATACTATTTCATCCCTCAGGATGGTTTGGTGAGATCAACAGCCGTTGCGGTGGGTTCAGCTGACTATATGTCTCCAGAAGTTCTCCAGCCTAATGGCTACTATGGCAGGGAGTGTGATTGGTGGTCTTTGGGCGTGGTTCTCTATGAAATGTTGGTCGGTGAGAACATGCTTCATACTAACATGTTTTAGTTACTTTTAAAGATCTGCGATCTGCTGTTTAATGGATACAAATATACACAAACTTCCAAAGTTTGTTCTGGATCCTGTATCACATACAGTCGGACCATATGAATTTGTTCAGGAAATCAGGGGGTTCGAGAAATAAACAACAAAAACTCATCTATCCAAACGTGTGTACGGTTTAAAACGGTGCAACTTATGTACGCACTTAATCTTTCTCGGTATGTTCTGTTTGTTTAAACTGAATAACAGATTTATTTAAATGTAATTATTACCATTCAAAATACAGGAAAAACTGCAAAAATGTGTGTTTGCTTTATCTTTATTAAGCATTTATTTAGAGAAATAGCGCAATTCATACAAACCGGAAATCAGACAATGAGTTGAATATAATTGAAAAGAATATACAAACATCGAGTTTACAAATTAGATAAAAAAAAAAAAATTGTGTGCTGAGCAGTCTGTTATTTGATTGTTTAATTGATCATAATTAGTCATAAAGTAAGTTCATGCAAATTATATTTATAACCATTTCGTCTGTTTATTAGTTAATCGAACCTAATTTTCACATCGCTCTTCGATTGAACTTAAGCGTTGTGTAAAATCAATGGCCAATGTCGCATGGCAATTAATCACATCTTAGATATTGATAGTGATATTTATCACACATGTATGATCTCCAGACCGTAAAATGCCTTCCGAGTTTGGGGTGGTATTCAATAAATAATAATCGAATGACTGAGGGTAAATTACACTGAATTATATAAGAGTTATGCCGGGACCGGAGTATGTGTTTGAGTTACTGATGGTATTCAAGGAATCAATTTTCGAGTTACTGAAGTTTGACTTTAATCATGTATTCCATATTCTTTTCTTTCTTTCATATAAGTAAATGTCGGTAAAATATTATTAAAACCAGTTGAAATTTGTGTTTAGTTTGTGGAAGAATTATGTACATTATATTGTATGCCCTGATCATGTTGGATAAATCACTTGCTTCGATGCCTTTAACCACTTTAATTATAGGAATTTAAGGAAAAAACATCCGAAGTGTATTACACTTCCAATATATGAGTGTTTCTATATATATAAATGTGAGTGCAGCCCTCTGAAGTGTTAAAATAAAGTGAAGACAAATTCTGATTAGGCCATCCTTAAAAAAATATTTCTTTTCTATTTCCCGACCCTTGATTTCATAATTGGGTAAGTTAGCTAGGTGTTGTTTTATTTGTTAAAGAGAGTAAACACTTTAAGAAATTAAAGAAAAGTAATACTGAAGATAGCAACAACAAAAAAAATCCTAAAGAATAATTGCTATAAAAAGGCCTTATTCATGTGTTAAGTTAAGGAAACAGCAAACCAACAATTTGTTTATGGTCGGCCTTATACCATATGAAACACACCTGATGTAATCATCAGCACACAGCATGAGCTTTATAGGTACTTACTAATACAAATTATTTAGTGATATAATTTAATGTGGTCTTAATTTTGTAAAATTTGTGTTGCCTAAACCCATACATAACATGTAGTGCATCATCACCAACAAACAATGATGTGTTACTAAGGAAGCAAGGGTAGATAAATTGGATAAAAAGTACAGGAGTATTTGCCCTTTATATTTGAAAAAACAATCTTGCTATTTTAAAATACTGTGTTACAGTGTATAGCTGGGATGGGTATCGTTGGAAATATTGTATCGTGATATGTATCACAATATATTATTTCAACAATGTTTGTGTATAGTATCATGGCAAAGACTTTGAAAAGGTTAGTAGATTACATGTATTAGGAAGCTAAACCTAGAAACTGAAACATGTGAACATAACTAATTGAACTTGCTTTAGTATAAGCAACACTAAACAGCAGTGTTAAAAGTACAGTAGTCGGTAGACTTTCATTTTCGCTAGATTTTCATACGACTGCCAGTTTTTGTATAGAAACATCACGACATGTTTCGAGTCATGCGCTCTGGGCCCCGCAATATTATATGTCGATCTAATTGCAGAAGACAGTCAGTCAATTATTTACACATGCCGTTAATATGGAAGTTCAGTATTGGTCATAGTTAAAGGAATTAAGAAATCCAATTATAAGAGTAAATGAATGTAGTTAAATATTTTTTCTATCTGAATTTATGAAAGTATGTGACGGTGTTATAGTTATGTGCTCTAGGGCCTGCTGTACTTGATAGCGATTGGTAACCTGCTATAAATACACAACATCACAGTAGAAACGTAACAAGTCTGATCTTATAATAAATAATCTAAAAATAAACATTTGTCATTTTGCAACAACAATGCCCGATTACAGCCTTTTACGGAAAATACTGAGCGTATCAGTACAGGCAGAGTGTATTAATATAATATGTATTATTTATAACTTGTATCATCATAAATAAACCAGTATATCGGTACAGTAACCGCACACCACTAGAAGTGTATTAGGCAGAAATTCAAGATTTGGGTGTGCAAATATGCAAACAGGGTGTGTAAAATAATTTTCTAACACACACTATTAGAACCAATTCGCGCCAAGTGGGTGGTCTTGGGCAATTTCTTTTAACAGATAAAGATGAAAGGCTGCATTTTATTAGAGCATCTTTCTATAAAATCTATAAATGTATACAAAACATAACACTATTAAGAAAGCAAGAGGTGGGAAGAGTTGTTTAGCGAAAAAAACAGTTGTTTTTTTGTTTGTTTTTTTACCCCCCACACGTACACCAACAAATATTGGTCGCAGTTTTTGAAACGTATATGCAAAAGACGGTGCACAGTTGTCTGGCCAATACACTGCTTTGTTGTCTTCTTTAAAACATTAAGAGTCTTCAAGTATAGGAGAAAAGGGCAGATATTTAATACTTACCACACAGAATCTGTTTTATTAAAAATTATAAATAATCTAAACTGTGTGTCACCTACTCCTCTTAAACTATAAGAGCAGGCTGCACCAGATTACCAGCAATAAATGTGCTTGTATATGAATCAAGGGTAGATAAGGCAGATAAACATAATGCGAAGGATATGAATTCTCTAAATTTGCTTGCTGACCAGTTTTTTGTATTATTCAGAGGACACCCCTTTCTATGCCAAGTCGCTGGAGGACACGTTTATTAACATAAAAAAACACAATAATTCCCTGGAGTTCCCTTCTGATATTGAAGTGAGCAGCGATGCCAAAAGTTTGATACGTGCTCTCCTAACTGATAGGTAACAGTTGTTTGTTTATTTAATAATCACTTTAAACTGAGTTATATAGATAGACTAATTATTATAAGGGTGAATGTTGTTTCACTACTTGGCTGCATATATTTATTAATGCCATCAATTTGTACTCTGCTCCACCCTGCCAGGATTGAGCAGTGCAGATTCTGCTCTGGTGGTATGTAGAACTGAAGAAGACTTTTAAACCCCAAGCGGCCTTTTTTGCCACTGACCGTTCCAAGGCGGTAGCCCTTTTGTCAACCCTTTTGTGTTTGTAATGTCCTATTTGGCGTGTGGTTCCCGGGTGCCCTGTTTGGTCACGGGGCAAAGAATAGGGCCACTGCAGATCTCTTTGGAGGGGTATGCAGAGGGGTAGAATCCCCCCCAAATTCATGTTCATTTTATCATTTTTTGTTCATGTTCATAAAGGTCATCATGATCCCTGCATTGTTTCAGGTGCTATCTCGCTCACATCAAAAGAGCAGTGGCAGAAAAACAATAAACGTGGCTCCAGCATGAATGGAGTTTTACGATAGAATTTGCAGCAACTCTGCAGTTCAGGGTGAGAAGGTTCTAGGCCCATTTTCCATATTTTATCTCAATGTACATGGAGGATGAGCCTGGCATGTTCATGCCTGTTAGGCGCCATATAACCTGTAATGTGTTGGTGCGCTTTAAAACCCCAATTCAATCAATTAATCATCTTTAAATTTGTTCTTTGTTTCTGTGTGTGTTTGTGGTTGACTGACATCCTTGAATGCTGCTTTTCCTGTTCGATTATTGTATCTATATTTTATTATATTGATGTGTAAAATTAATATTATTCTTTTTTGCAGAACTAAGAGATTGGGTAAAAACAGTATTGAAGAAATCAAAGCTCATCCATTTTTCAAAAATGACAGATGGACATTCGAGAACATCAGACAAAGTAAGTTGAAATTGTTTTGTAATTTTAGGAATAATCCAACAAGAAGGCAAACAATATCTGAAGGAAAAAACAAGGATCTGCCAAGTTAATTCTTTCAACATATAATAATAATAATAGTAAAAGATAGTAACATGGAAATATGTCTGAAAAAGGGTATTTTGGTCATATTTGCTGAATGATCCTAAAGATTTGTAAATTATATATAAAACCTTACCATACAATAAGATGATTATTAGACTATCTTGTAGATTTTTCCGGTTCTTTGATTTTTGATGGAGTTAAATTTCTTGTCGGCGCTACTCCTAAACGCCTTGTTGGTTTTCGACGAAACTTGGCAGGAAGCCTCAGTATGATATCTAGTTTTGCATAGCGTGCTATATCAATGAAATCTTGGACAAGTTTGAAAAACAGCTAGATATTTTAGTAATGGCAGAGCTATGTCCCTTGATTTGTTGAAAAATGCTATATTGTATTTTCCTTTGTTAAATATGTAGTTACTTCATTATTTTTTATCTGATCTTTACCATATTTGTTTAGTTTGTTAATATTTGTACAAATTGCCCTGATCCATAAAAATATATGACCACTATTACTAAAAAAAGAAAAAGTCCTTAAACAGCTTCTTCTCATACACACCTAATTGTTTTGAAATTTGATCCAAACTATCCTCTCATATTTATGTAAATTGTCCATACCTGTATGGCCACCATTACTAAAAATAGGAAAATCTTTAAACAATTTTTTCTCATAAACAGCTGTGTAGAATTTGATGAAACTTCACAGGTAGCATCCTTGCGTGGTCCTCTCTCAGATAATTACTATCCGTCTCAAGCTGTCAACAAATATGGCCACCGTTACTAAAAATAGAAAAATATTCAAATGCCCTCATGAAATACTGGGTAGAATTTGATGTAACTTCACAGGAAGCATCCTTGCATGGTCCTCTAAAGACCATCCGATTTATATAAATTGTCCCGATCCGTCAACGAGTATGGGTGTCATTACTAAATCTTTAAACAACTTTCCCATGAGCTTCTGGGTAAAATTTGACGAACTTCACAGGATGCATTTTTAAGATACATATGTACACTTTGTCATTTTCCTAACCATTTTCAGCTGTGGCACCTCTTGTGCCTGTTTTAACAGGCGATGTTGACACAAGATATTTTGAAGAAGTTGAGAACGAAGACAGTCCAGAGGGGCAGAATAACGTCTATGAAGGCAACCAAGCACTGTTTCAAGGCTTCTCCTATAACAAGGAATATAAGTATGTTATCCAAGTTCTGTTTAGTGTTTTCTGTGTCTCTTTATGCGATCATGTGCAACTTGTCACCCAGACTCTCGGCCCCGATTTGGTCAACACAGCCACGCCCCACTCCCACCCCACCACCCATCTGTTATATATTGTTTATGTCAGATAAATAAAATATGTATTATTGTTTGTTTTATTTGAGTCTTTTAATTCATGATTGATCATTACCAAGTTGCAGGTTTCCCCCGCACCTATCATTTGTCGCGCTCTATTATTGTATAAACACTTATTGTTTATTGATCTGTAAATTGGTTCTTTTAATCAATATGTATGAACTCTGCCATGTTTATTTATCAATCGAACAATGATTCATGTAATGATGATGTGCAACTCGGCCCCCAATCATCTCGACTCCGATTTGGTCAACTCGGCCCACACATGGAATTTTATATAGTCATCTCGCCCCCCTAACTCTTCCCCACCCCATCTTTTATATATTGTTTATGTCAGATAAATAAAATATGAATTATTTTTAGCTCTACTGGTCGAAGGCCAGCAGAGCTTATGGGATGCCGAGTTGTCCGTCGTCCGTCCGTCCGTCCGTCGTCCGTTGTTAACTTTTGTCTCGTTAAGACGATAGGGCCTTCATTTTTCATCAGATCTTTACCAAACTTTAACAGGTTGTTAATATCAATGAAAGCTCGGATGAGTTCGAAAACCAGCCAGATCAGACAAGTAACAGCGGAGTTATGGCCCTTGATTTAGTTAAAAATGCTATATTGTTAAATTTTGCCTCGTTAAGACGATAGGGCCTTCATTTTTCATCCTGTCTTTACCAAACTTTACCATATTGTTAATATCAATGAAAGCTCGCACAAGTTCGAAAACCAGCCAGATCGGACCAGTAACAGCGGAGTTATGGTCCTTGATTTAGTTAAAAATGCTATATTGCTATATTTTGCCTCGTTAAGACGATAGGGCCTTCGTTTTTCATCCTATCTTTACCAAACTTTACCGCATTGTTAATATCAATGAAAGCTCGGATAAGTTCGAAAACCAGCCATATCGGACTAGTATCAGCGGAGTTGTAGCCCTTGATTTAGTTAAAAATGCTATATTTTGCATCGTTAAGACGACAGGGGCTTCATTGTTCATCTGATCTTTACCAATCTTTATCAGATTGTTAATGTCGTTGAAAGCTCGAACAAGTTTGAAAAACACCCATATCGGACCAGTAACAGGGAAGTTATGGCCCTTGATTTAGTTAAAAATGCTATATTTTGCCTCGTTAAGACGATAGGGGCTTCATTGTTCATCCGATCTTTACCAAACTTGATCAGATTGTTAACATCAATGAAAGCTTGGACAAGTTCGAAAACCAACCATATTGGACTAGCAACAGCGGAGTTATGGCCCTTGATTTAGTTAAAATGCTATATTTTGCCTCGCTAAGACTATAGGGGCTTCATTGTTCATTCGATCTTTACCAAACTTTATCAGACAAGTTAAAAAACCAGCCATATCGAACCAGTAACATCGGAGTTATGGCCCTTGAATTATTTCAAAATGATATATTTTGCCCCGTTAAGATGATAGGGCCTTCATTTTTCATCCGATCTTTACCAAGCTTCATCAGATTGTTAATGTCTATGAAAGCTTGATCAAGTTCGACAACCAACCAGATCGGACCAGTTACAGCGGAGTTATGGCCCTTGATTTTGTTAAAAATGCTATAATTTGCCTCGTCATATGATAGGGTCTTCATTTTGCATCTGATCTTTACCAAATCTTTGCCAAACTTTACCAGATTTTACGACTGTCTTTTTTATATTATTATTAATTTTATTTTAAATATTTTTTTATTTTTTTTATTTATTTTTTTTATTTTATTTTATTGATTCATTTTTTTTTTTTAATATTTATTTTTTATTTTTTTTAATTATTATTATTATTATTATTTTTTTTTTTTTTTTGAAATTATTCCTTTTTTTTTCCTTTTTTTAATTTTTTTAAGCTCTATGTTGGACCAGTCGGACCAGTAACAGAGGAGTTATGGCTCTTGATTTAGTTAAAAATGCAATATTTTGCCTCGTTAATATGGTATGGCCTTCATTTTTCATCTGATCTTTACCAAACTTTACCAGATTCTTTAGTTATGCCCCTTGATTTAGTTAAAAAGCTGTTTTTTGCCCGAAACTTTCAAAAAAACGTAAATGGCAGTCACTCGCTTCATTGATGTTATAAGAGCCATGTTAGCCAGTAGAGCGTCCACAGGCCTTCTTGGGCCTCTTGTTTGTTTTGAGTATTTTAATTCGTGATTGAGCATTACCAAGTTGCAGGTTTCCCGCACCTACCATTTATCGCGCTCTATTATTGTATACACACTTATTGTTTATTAATCTGTTAATTGGTTCTTTTAATCAATTAATATAAACTCTTCCATTTTCATTTATCAATCGAACAATGATTCAAGTAATGATTAAATCAAATTACTTTAAATTATATTCTTTCTGATATTACCGACGTTTTTGAAAAACGGCTAAATGATATATGGAATTAAAAATAAAACATAAATACTTTTTTTTTTCTGTTTTTATTCAACGCCAAAATGAATGGCAAGATGTTTTTCATCGATAGGCTTGCAATAAACATCTGAAATGGAAAAAATATTGAAATTAAATGATGACCACTATGTTTTACAACAGTTTTTTGATATTATCTTCTACAACATATACTGGGGCCAAGTTGACCATGGGCCAAGTTGACCTTATATTTTACAGGGGGGCCGAGTTAACTACTTTTGGGGGGCCGTGTTGACCAAATAGAGGCCCAGTTGACCATGGGCCGAGTTGCCTAGGGGCCAAGTTGACTGTAATTCCTGAGGAGTACTGTATTGCTTTCCCCGTCAATGTTTATGAATGTATTGACCACTACTTGATGGATTTAAACAAAATATATGTACAAGATGACACAGACAGTAACACAATCTAGTTTATATAATTATTGTAATCCTTCTTTCACAGGGTGGAGTGGGGCCTATAAAGGAATCATGTTGTCCCTAACATCCGTAGCATAATACATTTTTGTCCCATATTTATTTCCAATCTTTCCTCAAACAGTTTTGAATGGGTTGTTCCCAAACTTCATATACACATAACAACTTCTCATTGTGATTAGCATTTGTATGAAGTTTCGCGAAATTCTCTCAAAAAAGGGTTATGTCGATTGCTACAATCTGGTCTGTACCTTAAAGGTGAAGGTCGCACTTGGAGGTCAAAAGTCAATGAGTCAAAATCACCAACTTAGACAGTACTGAATTGATTTTGATGAAACTTCACACACATTATTTATATACAATAAGGCATGTGTTGTTCAGTACCTCAAAGGTCATGTGCCACACTTAGAGGTCAAAGATCAATGCATTACAATTGTATCTTTGCCATAATTGTAATATTATGCAGAGTTTCGCAACAGTGTCCTTGGTAAATCTTCTTGCAAAATCCGTCGCTTATTTGGGACGCGGTAGAAGGTATTCACCAAACAGATTTGTTCTATGGCAGTGACTCGAAATGGCAAAATCTAATGAAATAGCGATAATTTAGATATTTGTTAGGATGATGAATATACTTGTGTAGATATGAATATACTTGTGTAGATATGAATATACTTGTGTAGATATGGTGCACATAATTATGAGACATGCACTTTTTGGCCTCAATTTATATACTGGGTAAATTATTCAGTATTTTATAAGCTAAAAATTATGGCTAATGCAGCTTTTAAGGGAAAATTTTCGGAGCATTCGTCACTTAACGATGACATTTCTTATTTTAGTTGAAAATAAAACACTAGCTTCAACAGACTAGGGGATTTAACAAGACTGGTGTGTGATCACATCTAAACCAAACAGATTTCCATATTTGTTGTACATGTAAACTGGTTATTTTCACAGGTCATTGAGTGCAGGAAGTCCAGAAGGATCACACAATGTAAGTTTAAGCATCCTTTATATGCTTTAATTTTTACGCTTGTTTGAAAAACGGTACGTATTATGGTATGGGATTGTCTGCCCGTCCGTCTGTCCGTAAACAATTGCGCATTCCGGATGATAACTCCGAGATCATACCTACACTCATGAAACTTCATAGGTTCATTGCCCTAGGTGAGAAAAGGATCCCTATTGTTTTGGGTCAGTAGGTCAAAGGTCAAGGTCACCGTGATCTTATATAGAAAAACCTATTCCAGACGATAACTTTGAAACCATAACACCTACGCTCATGAAACTTAATAGGTATATTGCCCTAGTTGAGAGGAGGATCCCTATTGTTTTTGGGGTCAGTAGGTCAGTCATTGTGACCTTATATCTATAGAAAAACATATTCCAGACGATAACTTCGAAACTATAACTCCTACAATCATGAAATTTTGTGGGTAAATTGCCCAGCATGAGTGGAGGAACCCTACTGCTTTTGGGGTCAGTAAGTCAAAGGTCAAGGTCATCATGGCCTTTCGGATTTCGGATGATAACTTCGAAACCGTAACACATGCACTCATGAAACTTCATAGGTACATTGCCCTATGTGAGAGAAGGATCCCTATTATTTTTGGGGTCAAGGTCACCATAGAAAGACGCATTTTGGATGATAACTTCGAAACCACTACACCTACACTCATGAAACTTCATAGATACAATGTCCTAAGTGAGAGAAGGATCCTAATGTTTTGAGGTCAGTAAGTCAAAGGTCAAGGTCACTGTGACCTTATATATAAAGACGCTTTCCTGATGATGACTTCGAAACTTTTACATCTACACTCAAGAAACTTCAAAGGTACATTGCCCTAGGTGAGAGGAGGAATCTATTGCTTTTGGGGTCAGTAGGTCAAAGGTCACAGTCACATTCACAGTGACCTTAAATAGAAGTATGCATTCCACACAATAACTTCAAAACCGTAACATAAACCTTTATAGGTAAATTGCTCTAGTTGAGAGGAGGAACCCTATTCTTTTTGGGGCCAGTAGGTCAAAGGTCAAGGTCACAGTGACCTTATATGGAAATATGCATTCTGCACAATAACTTCAAAACCATAACACCTACACTCATAAAACTTCATAGGTACATTGTCCTAGGTGAGAGGAGGATCCCTAATGCGTTTGGGTTCAGTAGGTTTAAGATCAAGGTCACAGTGACCTTATATGGAAATATGCTTTCCACACAATAACTTCAAAACCTTAACATGTAACATTAGACCTACAGTTCTGAAACTTTACAGATATAGTACCCATGTTAAAACAACAACCACGTTAGATTTCAAGGTCACTGTGACCTGATCATAACAAATTCCTTCATAGCTGTTATAAACTATTTGATCTACTTTATACAAATAGTGCTCTTGGTTAAACAACATCCCATATTAGTTATTTTTTTGTTAGAAGGTCAAAGGTAAGAGTAATATTGACCTGACACCTAGGAAATGCTTTTAACATAAAAAATTTAGGAAAGGGGTGTATAATGCCCCATTAGTTGGCATTCTTGTTACCATAATTGTCTTGATAAATTACATGAGCAGTTGGATTTTTGAATGGAGGGAAGAAAGTGTGGAAGTGTGCCTTTATTTTCCCTGCTGCAGCTACAGCAGTTGCCTTTGTCCGTCTGTCCAATTTCATGTCTACTCAGGGATTTCAAAATAATTCGGCACATTTACTTAACATGTCAAGATGATGTGCAGAACCCAAGACCCATGTCAGTACCTTCAAAGTCAAGGTCTAGATGAAGGACATTCCCTTTGTATATTCCTACTGTAAATCCCATTTATGTCCGCACCATACTCTTGCATGCATGCATGGATTTCAAAAAAAACTTGGCGCATTTACTTAATTAACCAAGACAATGTGCAGAACCCAATATCCATGTCAGTTTCTTCAAGGTCAAAGTCACCCTGAAGGTCATTCACTTCGCACATTCTGTGTCTGCTCCATAATTCTTGCATGTTTGGAGGGATTACAGAATAATAGAATAACTTGGTACATTTAGTCACCTCATCAAAACAATGTGCAGGACTCAACACCTATGTCAAAAAAAAAAAGACAGCAGCTAAAATCAGAGAAATAACAGTATTTTGTTCTTAAATTAACTTCTGGCCATGGTGTCATAATATCTATTTCGTTGTCTGTAACTACTTTGACTATTTTTTATATTAAAACAAACTATATAGAAGTGTAAACAAAAATATATGGAAGTTTCAAATATTCCCTTGTTTGGAGTTTAATGTATTTTGCTAATTATCCGTCAGTGATTCATGTCATGAATAAACTTCAGAGTGCCAAATTTGAAAGTAGAATACACGAGTTGGAGTCGAGAATCAGTGAGCTTGAAAAGCAGCTTCGTGAGGCAGAGGAAAGCCCGGACAGTTTGCAATCAAGCGTTCAGGAGGCAGAAAATAACTGCACAAACTTACAGTCACAAGTCGCACAGTACAAGAGTGTCCTTGGAGAAACGGTAAGTACTCACACATTGTAAATCAGTGGCTCATATATTTAAGTCACATAATTATATCGCTTAAATACATGTTTATTTAATATATGTATTAATATATGTGTATTTAAAAAAAGTTTGTTTGCAATTTATAGAGGCATTACAGATTTCATTCTATAGAGACAATTTTTGCTATGTATTGCGAGTCTTTTCTTTGTATGATTTTAGCTCTACTGATCAGAGATCAGCAGAGCTTATGCCGTGGTGCGGCGTCCGTCGTCCGTCTGTCCGTCTGTCCGTAAACTTTTATTTGTAGCGACTTCACAGCTGAAACTACTGGATGGATATTCATGAAACTTTACAGAAATGTTGCCCATAAAGTCTAGTTGATCCTAGCAAAAATTCATGTTGATGTGAAATCCAAGATGGCCGCCAAAGCTAAAAATAGAGTTTTAAAATACAAGTTTGTAGCGACTTCTTCTTGAAAACTATAAGTGATATTGATATGGGACTTTTTCTAAAATGATCAGCATGACATGATGTTGATCCTAGTCAAAAATCGTTTTGATTCAACGTTAAACATGGCTGCCAGCGGCCATCTTTGTTTACATAGAGTTATATAGTAAAAACTTGTAGCGACTACTTCTCTGAAACTACTTGGCGGATTGTCATGAAACTTTACAGGAATGTTGCTCTTGATGTCTAATTGATCCTAGAAAAATTTCAGGTCGGCCGGAAATTCAAGATGGCCGTCACAGCTAAAAATAGATTTTTAAAAAATAAGTTTGTAGCGACTACTTCTTGAAAACTATAAGTGATATTGATATGGGACTTTTTCTAAAATGATCAGCATGACATGATGTAGATCCTTGTGGAAAATTATTTTGATTCGACGTTAAACATGGCTGCCAGTGGCCATCTTTGGTTACATAGAGTTATATAGTAAAAACTTGTAGCGACTACTCCTCTGAAACAACTTGACGGATGTTCATGAAACTTCACAGGAATGTTGCTCTTGATGTCTAGTTGATCCTAGAAAAATTTCAGGTCGGCCGGAAATTCAAGATGGCCGCCACAGCTAAAAATAGATTTAAAATAAATAAGTTTGTAGCGACTACTTCTTCAAAACAATAACAGATATTGATATGGGACTTTTTCTAAAATGATCAGTATGACATGATGTTGGTCTTTGTTGAAAATCGTTTTGATTTGACCTTAAACATGGCTGCTTCGTTTACATAGAGTTATATAATGAAAACTTGTAGCGACTACTTCTTTGAAACTACCTGACGGATTTTCATGACACTTCACAGGAATGTTGCTCTTAATGTCTTATTGATCTTAGAAAAATTTCAGGTCGGCCGGAAATTCAAGATGGCCGCCACGGTTAATTATAGATTTTCAAAAAACAAGTCTGTAGCGACTACTTCCTGAAATCAAAATCAATCAGTAGAGCTTCAAGGTCATTGACCTCTTGTTAAATAAGGTGCATTGTAAAGCTTTCATTTTGGCGAAAACTAAGGCCATCATTAAAAAAAAAATCCGCCATAACCCATCCCAGGAATGGAACATATGGGTAGGTTTGTTTGTGATATTTTGTCTTTCTCTGAAGACATTTAAAATTCACTGTAAAAAAACCAAATAATTCTAAAGAAAGCCAAACAAATTAGAATGATACAGAATTGATATAAAAAGTTTTGAGTAGGGCCCTTCTTGGGTGTAGGTAAGGAAACGAAAAGGAAAAAATCTTTATGGAATACAGATTTCATTCGTTGGATAATTGCTCTTGACAATATTGCAAAAGGATCAAGGAAAAATAATGTATTGATTATCAGTTAAAATTGCCTATTCAATTTCCCTCTTTCTGTGAATTGCAAACATAAGCTTGTTTTTTAAAAAATGTACACTCACAACTGTACAGTTCTTTGAAAGGTTGTAATATTAAGGGTCAATTAGTATACACCTTTGTTAATTAGGCTGACGTAAGCACAAACCAATGCACTGGTCATCTGTCCATCATGAATTGTCTTAAATGCAAAACGTGTATTGAAGTGTAAAATAAAGCAGACGACACAGTTTTCTGATGGCTTATAAATTAGGGAATTATGCAATCAAGTCCACAGAATACAACTTTTAAACTATGCCAAATAAATAGGATCACAACAATCCATGTGAAGTACTCACGTCACTGTACTTGCACCTTGTGTCCCATATGCATAAAACGGATAACTGTCGGGGCAGAATGGTTTATTTATAGTACAGGTAGCGTGTACATAAAAATGAGGTGCCACCATTGGCTAAAAAAGTGGCATAACTTTATACAGGAGAGTTAGTTTTTGTTGCTTTAAATTAACATCTGGGGACATCAGGTGATTTAATGTAAATTTGGTGGTAATATAATACAGGTATACTTGTCAGATACACTTTGTATCCTCTCCATTAAAGTTGATAAATCCCATACTGTGGCTTTAACTGTAAAATGTTAGTGCATAATTTTAATTATCTCATGAACACATATCCGGCATATAACAAGATAGCTAAAACAGTTTTTAACAGTATTCAAACCATATGCATGAGAATCTCTTACTCTTCCATAATAACTATGTAGGCTGGGTTTTATTATTGTCCTTGTAACGTATGTATCGGCATGTTGATTCCACAGGAGGACAAGCTGACCCAGCTAGAGAACAGCGTAGAGGCAGAAGAGAGCATGTGGCTCAAACGCTTACAGGGCAAGGTACTGGAAATCCAGCAGGTATAACCCCGGGGATTTTGTAATCCTTTAAATCTTCCAGAATGATTTCATATATTTTTAACAAGTTTGTGGAAACTAGTGTTGTTCCGATTAATTGATTTGATCGATCATCAATCAGTTATGCCTTTGATCTGATTAATCGATTACAATTTTTCATGATTAATTTTGAAACAAGTAATCAATGCATATTTATAGTCGGTATCACAACTTATTTTTAGCTCTACTGGCCAAGGGCCAGCAGAGCTTATGGGATGGCGACTTGTCCGTCCATCCGTCTGTCCGTTGTTTGTTAACTTTTACCTCGTTAAGATGATAGGGCCTTCATTTTTCATTCAATCTTGTTAATTTGACGATGTGTCACGCGCAAAATCCAGGACCGTGGCACCAAGGTCAAGGTCACACTTAGAGGTCAAAGGTCAAAATCACTTCGGGGGGCATTTGTTACAGTGACATTTCTTGTATACTCCTCAAAATAGGACCACATGCAAATAGAACAGTAATAACTTACTTAATCTGTAATATTATGGATTTCATGTTCATATAAAAAGTTTTTTTGTCCCTGATGTACCTCTTTATTGAAAACCATACTTAGAAAGATAGTTTGTTCACGACTGCTATATAATAATAATGACTGGGCAATATGTATTGAATAGACACTATCCTAAGTGTACAATTGAATGAGACTTCTACAATAATTTATTATCAATATAGAAAGTTTTCTGTACTTCACTGAACAGGCAATTCACCTTCTGAGAAAAACAATTTCAAATTTTAAGAAAAATCGTTATATATTTCTTTAAATATGAAAAAAAAAAATCACAGTGAATTCTAGTTTTTGTTCTTTTCTTGTGAATTTCACTTGAAATAATTCACAAAAATTTGTGGTATGAACTACTTTTGCGTAATCAACCAACTCAAAGCTTTTTTAGTAGTCAGATATGAGTTATCTCATAACGTTTTTTCATTTTTGCTTGATGTCTGATGGGAACAGAAGTGTAAACTCTCGTTTTATTTCATTACGTTCTGAGGACTGGCGTGGCGCAGTCCGGAACGCAGCGGATTTGTAACTGGAGGCACCGGGTTCTCTCTACTGCGGTCCCACTGAGTTTCCTCGGTGTGTTCTTGGGCAAGACACTTTCCCTTAGCCTCGTCCGTCGGATGGGGATGTAAACCGGGCATCCCGTGTATCGGTCTATCCCCGAGCACGTTAAAGAACCATAGGAATCTTTTCGATAATTAAGAGTAGGGCACAGTTCCCAGATTCCTATGTATTCTTCCCCTCTCTCTGGGGTGGCTCTAAATAACCTATACTGTGTTGATGAGCCGTTAAACAACATTCAATTCAATTCAATTCATTACGTTGTTTGCTTGTAACTCTCAGGAAAACTTAACTTATTAGCTGTGGTTCTTAAAGGAATTAATTTGAGTGGAGTGTGTTGTATCGTAATTATTGTGCTGTGTGATCTGTACACTTTATTTTTAACAGTCATTTAAACCGGTTGTGACATACATCGACTCAGCGAGATTGTCTTTGAATATGTTGAATTTTGAATTGTGTATAGAAGCGGCCTTGGTGTTGTGTATTGTTATTCAATTGAATTGAATTGCAGTGATTTTTTTACCTCTGCGTCCTGCGTCCAGGACGCACAAATATTTCCGTGGACGCAAATTACCAGAACGTGCGTTCTTGGGACGCACATAAATTGCAAGTAAAGAGTTCCGTAATTCATATTTTCCCTGTAAGAATTCAATCCGTCGCTTTTTTCTCCGCGTCTACCGCCATATTTCCCCTGTAAGAATTCAATCCGTCGCTTTTTTCTCCGCGTCTACCGCCATATTTGACTATTCGATGAGGGTTAAGTTTACACTCGCACCATTCCGCGTAATTGTGTAACGTCGATTATTATTGGATAATGGTCATACGATTAGCCAATGGAATCGGTCGTGAGGTAAAACACGAAACGGTGCGGAAGTAAACATTCCACGAGTTGGCGATGCCTCGTCTGCAAAATGGGGCCCAAAGAGAAAACTAAACAATGACTCAAAGCAACAAACACTCTCGAGTTTCATTCAAAAGGCCAGTACATCCTCCAATAATGACGCTCAAACAGCCAGTATATCTAAGGCAATTGAACCACCTACCAAAATCCGCAAATACAACAGTTGTTGTGAGAAATTGTTCATTTGGCTCGGGTATGACGATACCACAAAAAGCATGTATTGTACTTTGTGTACAAACGCAAACAAATGTAATGGGATGACTAAAAGTGCACACTTCACAAACTTTCAACAGTCAACTCTCGGTCGACATGCATCTTTTTGCGACTGCGATTGTTATGCTCTCACCGTATGTATGCCTGATTAAAGTTATCAACACCATGTTATAAAATAGTGCTTGAATTTGAAATAAATTACTACTAAAACCTGGGACTCACTCCTTTAGTTTTGGGACTCATAGATTTTTGGCCCAGCGAGTCCTAGGACTCGTACAAGTGAAATTGTAAAAAAATCACTGAATTGGGGTTTTAAGGCGCACCAGCACATGAAAAGGTAATATGGCGCCTAACAGGCATGAACATGCCAGGCTCATCTTCCATGTACATAGAGATAAAATATGGAAAATGGGCCTAGTAGAACCTTCTCACCCTGAACTGCAGAGTTGCTGCAAATTCTATCTTAGAAACTCCATTTACGCTGGAGCCACGTTATTGTTTTTCTGCCACTGCTCTTTTGATGTTGCTCAAGTATACAGTTGAAGTAAACTATGTTTAAACCTGGCCCCCCTTTTTTTTTACCTATATTCATGTATATTCTAGGGTGATGGTGTGATAGTTAAAAGCTTAATTGCCAAGTACAAGATGTAGTGTTGAACAGAAAAGTCAGGAATCAAATCGTCATTAATTATGGCTCTGTATTACCAGATTCCGTAAATAGATAATATTACATTTATGCCTGTGTAATATTGAATTTATTAAATGAGTTGGATAAAATTATATGAGGCGAACATCATATCAGTTTTATCCAACGAGTTTAATAAATTATTATTATATAATTATAATAACTAACCCCAGTATTTGTCTACAGATGGAAGAACTGGTGGAAGATTTAGAATCCCAGTTGGACGCCACAGATGATAGATGTTTACAGCTTGAGACTCAAGTGATAGAGGTTTGTTTACATACATATATATTCAAAAAATATTGATATGTTAAATGCATGAACCCAATATGAAACAGCTGAGGAAGTGTTCCGAAGCCTTACAACTTAGGGAATTAAACATTTCAATCAGTAAAATAGAATTGAACAGCAAACTGCCAAATGAATATTTCACTATGTAAACCGATGTACGATGTCCGATGAACGCTGTGATTAAATTGGTAATTTATAACACAGGTATTTATGTATGTCCACAAATGCGTAAAAGGTCGCAAAACATTTTGCCAGAGATTATAATACGCAAACTTTGTGTCGTCTGTTAAGGTTGAAAATAAGCATATTGTGGCTTTAAGAAATTGTTTTTTTCCATAATAGCCCTGTTATAGATTCAGGGTATTAGCTGTTATGGCCTCCGGGGGCCGTTACCGAAGGCCATAATTTACAAACAGATCGAGACAGTTATGAAGATGCTTTATCTGCAGTGTTAACAGTGTATCGACTACATAACTTAGTAACAGATCTGCGTTCATATATTCAGGATTGACAGGCCATTAACATATCCTAGATAGGTCAGCTAATATTTCTAACGTTGTTTTCTGGGTAATTGACATGCACATTGATTCCTTAACTTTGAAAGTGAAAGTGTCGAGTCTTACTAATGGCTGGAGGTATACAGGAGAAAGTGGGTGGTCTGCCTCCACCACAAAAAAAAATCATCATATATAGCCTAAAATGTGCTGAAATTCACCATTCAACCAACCAACCTTAACTTTGAATACTTTTAGATTATAAGTTAACTTTTCTTGATCGGAAACCAATGGCAACTAACTAGCATTTTACTAGCATATATTACTGGCATAACATATAAATGTTAATAAAGATACATTTAAACCATTCTCACAACTGACTTTGTGTACTTGCAGGCTAAAGACAAAGTAGAAGAATACAGATTAAGAATTATAGCAGTGGAAATAAATAGTACAACTGAATTAAATAATGTAAGTTTATATTTTCTAAGAATGGAATCTTCGTGCTGACAAACGTGTTTCACAAGCTCGATAATCTTGGGGTCTGTTTTACTGCAGTTTGTTTTGCAATCCATGTACCTTTGACACTAAGGCTGGGTAAGTTTCGACTCCCAATTGGAACAAGCTGAAATTGGAAGGAAAATTGCCAATACTATTCCACCTCTTGTGTTTTTTACCATATATATGCTATTATAACATTTTCTTTTAGGGCTATTCCATTAAAACATACTTTGGACCACCGGAAGGCACTTTGGAAATTAAACACTCCCCCATAGATTAAGATTTACCTCGGAATTTCAGAAAATAGGATTCACGCATAGATGTTTATTAAATTGCCTTCCAGGTGTCCGAGATATACTTGAGCAAAAAATAAACGTAACTTTTTTAGGGTCAGTAATTATGAAGTGTTATTTGTTCAAATAATATTTTGTTAATTTACCTGTCATCGAAAGTCGCCACCTTATTTCCTTTTGAAAATAAGTTTTAAGTAAAGCATGAAATATATAATTTAACAGATGCATGTGATGCACGGGTCATGGCAAATGTACTCAGGAACATGATACCACTTTCTGTCTTATTGTTGTTGCACGACATAATTTATCATAAATTCAGAGTTTTGTCAAATTAAGTAAGGTTTTCTTTATGCCACGTTTACATAAAGAAGAGCGTGAAGACGCCGTCAGATAGCTGTTGAATGGAATTTTGCAGCATATGGTGTCTGTCTGTCTTGATGTGCATAAATGCACTATTATACAAGACCATTTCAGTGTCTGAGGGAGACTGTATTGACCTACAACCGTCCTAAACAAGGACGTCCAGGTGTTATGAAACATAAAGACGACGCATATTTTCATCCCGAGCACCAAAGTCGGTGCTTCCGCACCCCAGCAGAAAAACGCCATGTAACCGTCGTGAAACCACCTTGAACATAAGGGGTCCTACTAACAACCGAATACGTGCCAAGATCCTTTCTAACCAAATACGTTGTTAGGATATGCTGCCCAAGTTATATGACATAATGCTTGGTTTCGCTTATGAATGTTCACACAAAACCTGCACAATATTTATAGCAGACCTAAATATTGTGTTATGAAATAAAATTATAGTTTTTAGTTAAATGGCCGTCAAGCTATTTGTCTGAGTCTTATTTATTATTATGCACGCCAAGATATTTGATTATTAATAAGCCTAACAGGGTTGCGTTCCTTTATAGTATATGTTTTATGGAATAGCCCTTATTACTATATAATAGAATAACTGCTTTTTAACTATAAAGTAAGGCCAGATAGTGGCAACAGATATTCATTGACCTGAGGGCTATTCCATTTAAATTTACCCGGGGTGAGC
>JAWPHD010009652.1:0-101472 GCA_037043455.1 Cyrtodaria siliqua | reverse complement strand
TCTAGCGGCGCTATAAAATTGCACGCTTTTCCGTGATATATGAATATATCATGCAACTGGTGAATTAGTTTCAACTGAACAATGGATTAGCTTGTGACTGACAGATGTCGCCATGTGCTTACAAGAGCTATGTACGACCAATACGCTCTACTCGAGATTATGTTATGACAGGAACACCTTGAAACAATTGTCTGCTCTGAAACTACAAGAGCCAGAGGTTTAATAGTTTGCATGAACCACTAGTTTACGATCCTCTATCAAGTTCGTTCAAATGGTGACCATAGGATCAAATTTGGCCGCACCCCAGGAGTCACATATTTTCCATAGACAAGGACAACTTACAAATCTCATTCTCTGACGCCACAACAGCCAGAGGTTTAATAGTGTGCATAGTATAATTCTCGGGTCCCCTACAAACTGTGTTCAAATGGTGACCCTGGGGGTCAAATCTGGCTACGCCCCGGGGTCACAGTTTTACGATGATTTATATAGGGAAACACTTAAAAATATTTGAAACTACAACATGTACAAGAGCCAAACTTTTAACATTTTGCAATTACCATAAGATTATTGCCCTCTACCAAGTTTAATGGTGACATTGAGGTCACATTTTGCCCCGCCCCAGGGGTCAGATGTTTTAAATATACTTATTTAGGGAGATACATCTCTGAAACCACAAGGTACGGATCTCTCATATATTACATGTAACATATGTTTATGATCCACTACCAAGTTGTTCAAATAATGACACTAGGTTCAAGTCTGGCCCCTGTCTAGGGTCACACTTTTACTTATACGTATATAGGAGGAACCTAAAACAACATTCTCTAAAGCTACAAAAGCCATGTTTAATATGTTGCCTATATTATAAGCTTATGGTCCTTTACAAAAATGGTACAACTGGTGACCCTGAGTACTACTTTATGCCCGCCTCAAGGGTCACATGTTACGTAAATTTACTTTGGGATTTTTTTTTTAAAAGTTCTCCTCTTATATCTTAATTCATATTGCCTTCATATATGTATATTGCCTTTAGCATAAGATTATGAACCTTTACCAATTTTATTCAAATTAATATCCTGGGGTCAAATCTCAGGGGAAAAAACGGGGGTCAATCACCACCCATAGGGACATTATCTTGCTCATAACTTGGAAAGATTTAAACCCTATGACCATACATACATTTACTAGGCCTGAACGCTTTAAGGCGGGCATGGGAACTTGCGATGGCGCACCATTGACTGCATGATCCAAATATTTATGAAATTATAAGCTTGTTTGTCATTTTTTGTCATCTTTAAATAGACCATCATGTGAACGATTCATGGTCATTTTGACACTTTGTTATATTTGTTGATATGAAACAGTGACCATACGTTGACCACTCTTCCATAGTAACTGGTTAGGCGATGGCTTCGCATGAAAATGCCCTGAAGTTCAACCCCTTACCCACCCCACCCACACACCCCAGGTGGTGCTGGACTTATGTTAGGTAATTGTACATCTGCAACTAAGTTTAAAAAGAAAGTAGTACATTTATTGATGGTGAAATATAAAATGCAAGACAAAACAACCGTTTTCTTAATCTGAGTTTTGAATGTGCTTGCTCATAATTTAATAATTACCTATTCATGCCACTTAGTATTATTCGAACTGATGTGAATGTAGGAATTACCTCCATACAATGCAAGCAACTTGTTCTGCAATGCAAACTTGTTGCTTTGTCCAAATTAAATGTTCGGCATTGACGCAAATTTACCATTTTTTGTTATTTAAAAAGCGCTAAAATGTGTTTTTGTGTTAAATCAGATTGTAGTGTTAAAAGTACCTCCCTTTTCATTGAAATGACAACGGTTTTTGATAACCAATGAGAGTATCGTCCAAACATGTTTGCTTTATTTTATCACCGAATTTGATTTAGTTTCTTTTCATTTTTTATTGTCATATCTCTGTCACGTTATCATTGATCCCGAACAAACATGGATTTGTAGCTCCTCATTGTATGCGTTAAATACAATGTTCAGTATGTATTCTACTTGTTTATCACTTCAATGGCATGTGTGACAGTAACGTTACTGCGTTTTAAATAAAAATACAGAGGCGGCGAACAACTCTCACAATGTAGCAAAATAAAATGCGAACCTTCTTATAACGTATGTATAAGTTTTTTTCCATTAACATATACTGTCGCTGAACTGCATTAGATGAATGAAAACCCTGATGCCAAGTAAATTCTGACAGACTGTATCTACTGGTATAACGTATTTAAATAATATCATATATGTAGAATGTCAATCGATAGCTTCCGTTCTGTTTAAATTGTACTGCATATTGTTTTTTCCAATTTGGTGAATTAAATCATGTTTCATAAAGCTTGTGACCTAAACATATTGTCAAAATGATATTTGTTTAAAAATAGTTTATTATTTTTCCGATTTTCCATTGAACAAAAGAAAATAACAGAGCAGTTGCCGAAGCGTTTACCACGTATAGTAAGGGAATGCAAAGGGAACAGGATCAGCACACATTTGCTGATGTTGAGGCTTTGGTTATAGCTCATGTGATATACTTTGGGAAAGCAAATAAAGTGTTCAAGGATATTGCGGTTCATGGCACCTACGACAGTTTCTGGATAATGTTCAAGGTAAATACACGTACACCTTACTTGTAATATACTCATTTCATTTTTTTACTAGCCAATACTTAAGGTATACTAATACTTTCTGTTTTCATTTAACAACATTTAACGTTACGGAAACAGCTTGTATAGTTTTTAAAATTTGCTGTGCGCATTATGCAAGTCGTTACTCTACGTTCAGTTATCTTATGAAAAGTAATTAACACACTGTCAGTATTTGTTGTAGGTTGAACATATCAGTGTTTTTATAATATTTCTCTGTTTGGTGATTTATCTGATAAAGGTATCACAGTAGCTTGAGGGGCAATACGTTATATATCGAATAATAAATGGGTATTTTCATATCACACCCTATATCAGGCCTGAGACGCCATATCAGCCCGACATCTTTATATGTGTGATATGAAAATACACATTTTTTATTCTATTTATCATATACTTCAGCAATGGCTTTGTTGAACTGTCAAATTCAACTAATTAACTACATTTTTTTCAAGGGAGAATAGAATTATATTATTATTAATAGATGTAATCCCATGTTGATGTGTTCATGCACGTCTGTCGCGTAAACTTGTGTAGATCTAAACAATATTTTTTTCCGATATTTGATTTAAAATGAATGCCATTGACTTTGAAATTGTCTCATTCAGAAAATGAATGGTCACAAGTGGTTATTTTATCCACGGATGGTTCTATATAATTGAGTTTATTATAAAGTTGTTAAACTATCTTTATGTTCCGTGTATTATGCCTTATTTATTTCTTTATTTTACTTTTATCTATCTATCATCTAAGTCATTTCCGTAGAGTTATGGTCAAGGATGACAGCTCAACGTACACATGTAAGTGTATCGCCAATAATCTGGCGAGAAAACAGGATGACAAACGATACGAGTGACACATCGCATACAATCGTAACTAATCGGTAATTTCCGTATCACTCCGCTGAAAGAATCATAAAGAACATTCGGTTATTTCCGTGTTTGACATTTTTTAAACCTTTATATCATGCGTGTGATAAAGCCTTATTGCCCGGCAACTACATCCTGATTGATATGACTAGCTAAGTCTATGTCGTATCGTATATTCAAAAAAAACATATTTATAGGGAAGTATGTGATAAAAAGGTATATTGTCTTGTATCACACAGATAAAGTTACTGTGTGTATTTCAAATTAAGTATTAATAAACAAATGCAAATATAATAAGCCTAACAATTGTTTAACAATGAAAATAGCACTATTAGCTTCAAGCTTCTGTATACGTTTTAGAATCAAGTTGAAAGTGAATATGAACGCATTAAAATCGCCGACATGCAAGCATCGATGGACATATCTAAACATACACTTGACGAATTGTACCAGGATGTCAACCAAAAGATAACAATTAAACACTATTTAAGACCCGGTGGATATCAAGAATACACAGCGGACGTTAAGCAACTTCAACTACAGTACACTAACACTCATGAGTGCCTAGGACGACAGGTTCGTTGACACAAACCCGTATTTATAATGCTACAGTATAAGAAATAGTTATATCTGGACCACTTGAAGTAAAGGGTCGATAAAAATGTCTTCTTTTGAAATTAAAATTCTAAATTTCTGAACCAAACAAGGAGTTGATCAATTGCATTTCTACCAATAGCCATAGTTTGCAAAAACCTGCGGAATATGATGAGGTCAATTTTGTCAGAGAATATAGCCTGGCGGGGATTTCTTTATTTCCACCGACCGTTTAAGGCGGTACAACGTGTTCGACCGGTTTGTGTTTGTGATGTCACTTGCCTTACTTTTTGACGTTGTAATAGCAGTTTGTTTTAATGCTGTTTTCTGGTTTACTGTGGTCTGTGAAAGCAGCCTATCCAGTTCAACTGCTATACCTCCTCTCGCTAAAACGCATCCCTTTGTTAAAAAGTTTATCAAAAGAGGTTATGACCTTTCCATTATGCAACGCACTGCATGCTCAGTGTAAGCCCCACGGCAATGACCGGGCCTAATGTGGACCGTATCTACCTAAATCCCCTGAGAACGATGTTTATCTACAATCGTGTCTAGTCGGGCCGTTAATGGTTTATTATCGTGCGTCGCTTGATTCTGCCTTGTCTTTGAGTGCTTGATATTTGCTTTCTAGGATTTTGGTTTTATATACTTGATAATCTTTGTGTTATAATTACATTGCATTTGTATACTGCCTGAGCTGATAGAGGATAGAGGATATAGCCTTGCGGGTCTGCCTTTGTTTACAGGGTCTTGTTGTTATTCAGATGACAATATGTATGGAGCTCCCGAGAACCTGTTTAAACACCAAACGGCCTATATTGTTGCGACCGACCGTTCAAAGTATTTGACATAATGTTTAACATTTTATGTTTGTTATGTCTCATGCATTTGCCTTTTTGTTATCTCTATTGGTGTTGCATTAGATGCACCACATTTCAAGCCATCGGCTTAAGTTGTAGTCTACCATAAGGACCTATTTCCAGCCTATTGTATTTAAGGGGTGAGGGTGAATTTGTGTAGGAAACTGTAAATCAATGTACATGAGATTCAACAAATTAAAACATAAAAGCAGGTGTTTTATTAGTTGAATATTTGTATATTTTACTTCTAAAACAAATAATTTGTATTGGGTACAGCTAACTTGTTAATTTTTTTTTTTTGTCGTCATAAAATCAAAGTTTAATGTATACTGCTATACCATAGATACTGCTCTATATTCCAATGCTTTTCAAAGAAAAAGTTTACTCGGTCATCAGTTTATTTAATGAACATACAGGTCATGTAGCATTTTAACAATAAAAAAGCAAGATTTCCATGCTTGTTCAATACTCATTTAGGGTGGGGCATTCGGCTTGATAATGCTAAGGGACCAGTAAGCAATACTACTGTTTTCGTGGCGATATTTACAGACGCCACACAAAACTAAGCATACGTAAGCGTGAATCACAATATAAACTGAAAATGGTCCCGTGAAAGCAACGCCCACAAACTAGAGAGAATTCTCGGTTCCTTATGAACGGTTATAAAAGATGCAATACCTTGCACGCCGCATAGCACCGACATAAGCATTATTCTAATTTAAAGTCAGACAGTTCGGGCTTGATGATCCAGCAATGAATAACACTTGCTGCGGATTTATTGTCGGGTCGGATTTTCATAGACGCAACTCAGCAATAGACAAACGCTAGTTTAATGTCAGTAAGTAGTGAAAGGGGTTCCCTTGAAAGTAACTTACAAAAACAAGAAAAACGTTGAAGATGAAAAATAAAAGAACCCATATATCTATGACGATTCTCAGACGTATTTACATATACACTCATGTGTAAACACATGTCAACTGTATCTACATAGTCATGGATCTGTGTCGTGTCAGCTAAAATATTATTATGTTTTTACTAAATTATATTAAGCATTTGTGTTTACATTCAAATTTCAACAGAAGTTCTGCGCATACCTACGTTTTGTGAAAGGACTCCGCAATCAGGACAATATCATTCGTGATGCAGACGCACAATTAACCAAAATAGAAGAACATAAAGGTAAGTCATATATCTATCTATGTCATGTATGATAGTCGTTATGATCATTTTAGTTCACCCAAGCCATAGGCTCAAATTTGTTTTAAACGACACAGAAACCTGTAAAAAGAGAGATATATGATCCTATAGAAACCACAGCTTCCAAACGCAATGTCATTGTAGGTCCGCACTGTACTACAAACAAGGAGCAATATTAAATTAATAATACAATGAAAAAGACAAAATATAACATAGAGGGTGGTGAAGACTTGGAACGGTCAGTAAGCAATAAGGCCTTCCGGTTAGCTTAAATCGATTGTATATGTACACAATCCTGGTTATTTTCCTATCTTCAGCGTCCAAATAGACAAGACAGTGTAAACAAAACTACATCCTATCAAAAGGAATTATTTTACAATAAAGTCCACATCCAGTGAAACTAATAAAAGAAACACTAAGATATTGTTGTAAAGCTATATAACATACAAAATAAGAAACATCTCAGGATGTATCCAGAATTGTTGATAGCTGACTCAAAGACATGTTATTTACAAGGTGTAAACTGTTTAAAGTACAGCGCAACACCACGCTAAAACATCTTTTAATCTCATCTCCTAGCAACTTCTCATGGGGTCTACGATGACTACCTTAATGATGACGTTTGATGTTTGTTCTTAATATTGGCTTGTCGTACGCTGAATGGTTTACTATCGTGTTGCAGCTATGTCTTCTCCCAATTCACTACATATTTGCATTGTAGCACTGTATTCATATATACATTATCAACTATGTGTTATATTGCCTATTAATGCTGCCTTGTTTATTAACAAATATAGTTTGGTGGGGATTTCTTTATTATTTACACTGTCCTGATTGATTAATTTGGATGACAGTAGGATAATAATGAGGATTGATGCACCCTAGAACCAGGTTAAAACTCCAGCGGCCATGTTGCCACTGACCGTTCCAATGCGGTAGCCCTATTGACACCCCTTATGTGTTATATTTTCACATACCTTGCTTCTTATTAAAGCTGTTACTGTTATTGTTTGAATGCATGGCTTTGGTAGAAATATGCATTTGCATTATAAGTATCTTTTAGTTTGTTAATGACATCTGATACTTTACTTAGTCTATTATAAATATTAGTCTCTAGGAACGTTGTTTTAAATGCATGTTTTGCTGGTATACTCGTAATTCTGTGAGTGATACCCTTCCTCTTTGGCCACATCATCTACTTTTATCAACATAAAAAATCAGTTTAAACTTACTATACCGGCAAATGCAGCCTATCATACTTCCTTGTTAATTTGAAATCCTGCTTTTCGGTAATACAAAACATACTGAAAGATACACATTTATATCAATTGTTTTCATATTAACTTTGATGGTGAAAGACGTAAGAAAAATCGACACAATACACATGGTCGGACACTTTTTATGACAATTTGAACAAACTACAGCTAGCAAACATTGAAACAAGCTTATAGCAAAACCGTTGCTTAAATTACTTTGCAGTCATTTTGAGGAACAAAACAAGACAAAGTGAAAAATCACCACCGTATTGTAACAACGTGGTTGTTCCTGTAGTTTTAATTAGAGGGATAATGATTATTTTTAAATGAAATACTTAGGAAGTCGTTTAACATTTTTTCATGACAATAACCGCAGAAAATTACAAATCAACGTCATCCTTACAAATAACTGCTTAACAATATGATTCACTGTCAAAATTAGAGCTTTGACGTTCAATTCAGGAAAACAATTAACCAGTTGAAGCATTATTATAACCATAAAATAGCAATTATCAATAATAAAATAAAGAGTACGATGAACAATAAAAATAATGAAAAATCTCTATTATCCGCATGTATCGTCAAATATGTTATTAGTTGCTGAAGCGTTAAACACGTACAGAAGTGGAATGGAAACTGGAATGCACCCATATGCTGACGAAGAGGCTTTAAATGGAGCTCACGAGCAATCCATTGAGAAGGCAATACAAGTCTTTATGGAAATTGAGGTGTGTGACGATATGGAAAGTTTCAAGAAAGACATGGAGGTAATTACTTCTTAAAGCTACAGAGTCCCTATATCAATCGATTTCTTCTTTGTAGGCGTGGCTTTATTTGTAACTTCATGTTCACCAGCTCATGTCGAAATCGGGTATTTAAGCGAGCAAATATAGCGCAAGAAATCATTTACTGTATATACATCGACCACTGCACATCGTACCTGTACACAGGTAACAGTAATTTTTACAGAAAAAAAAAGTTAGCTTCTTTCGGGGCTCGAACACACGACCTTCTGATTTCAAGTCTTGAGCTCTATCCACTGAACTAAACCGTTACTTGAGAAAATAGTGTACTAACTACCATATATTATGAGGCAAAATAACTTAACATATTTGAACGCAACTAAAGATGGATCAATAAATATGCAGTCCATATTGTCGCATGTGTAAATTAACATTGCCTGGTGTAATACTGTATCTTATCAATATGAAACTAATACTTCGCCTCAAATCAACCATATCTCGACTTGTTATTTAGCGCTTGATGAATTTGTGTGCGCGCTCTTGTTATTACGTAATGCCTATTTAGTGTTAAAAATGCTACAAAATACCAATAAGTAGCAGTGGTCTACAGGTTCAGCGTACATCTTTCAAATCTTACAAGTGCAAGGCTGTGGTTCAAATCCATTCCGGGCAACTATTTTTTTTATCACATATATTCTGGAGCAGTATATTTATCGATGTTACCTGTACGGAGGCTAAATAAAAATGTGAAATATTACGTATCGATTTCTCCTTATATACCGACTTTTGGGGTGTTCGTCGATTTGAAACTACTTCACACGTGACTCATTCATATTCATGAGTTATTACCAGTTAAAATAGGGACTGTACAGCTTTAAGGCCATATATCCTAATATTTCCCATAGCTCCTTGGTCATTGATAAAGCATGGGAATCTTTTTTATTTACTGACTCCATGCTCATGACCGATCAACTCAAGTATATAAATTGAGGTCCGCTTGTAGTTTTTTCTTTTTGTTACATTGCTATATTAGATATTGTCTTGGGTAAGAAAAAGCTAAACCTAACTTTGTAATTTAGAAAAGCATATTCATAATTTAGCTAGTTTAAATACAAAATATGTCTGATATTTCTTTATTGTTTCTAGAACAAGAATGATAGTAAAGCATTAAATGAACAACTTTCTGTTGTGTATTTATATTTTACTGTATACAAAAACGCTTTATTGGGTGAGGCTCATAATCTGAGGCTTTATTGGGTGGGCCTCAAAATTGAAAGTCTCTCCCCCCCACAAATACAATAGGCTCGAAATATGTCCATAATTGAAATTGTGTATTTTACGAACTGTACACAAGTAATGTATAATAATAGGATCCTGATTAAAAAAGTATTGCACATTTGAATTTTAGAAAACGTTATAAACATTTCAATATACGGATTCACATTATTACATCTGTATACACCATAAATATTTGACATTGAATAAACAGCCATTATTTATGCTAATAAATTGTGAATTATGCAAGATACGATAACGTGTGGATAATATAACTATGTCTTACCATTTGTCTGAAAAATATTGCAGGTATGTGTTATATGCTCAATTACTATAGGATTCTAAAGATGTTAATTGTATTTGTTGCTTGTTAATACAGTTTATAAATTCCCATTATACTGACAATTTGTCATATGTAAGCAAGTCCCATTACAGATATACTGTTTTCTAACAATCAGCTATTGCACTATATTTGTAACAATTTGTTTATACCTTTTACAAATAGAAATTTGATACTATTGTTAACGTAACAAAATTAAAAAGCAATGGTACAATCTCATTGAAATGATGTGTGTTTTGGTTACTTTTGCTTGTATTGCACTGGTAACTTCGTTTTACGTTTTAGAATCAGCTTAATAGAGAATATGAACAAATAAAACAAGCCGACAGTCAAGCATCAATGACAATATCTAGGCAGACACTTGACATCTTGTACCGGGGTGTAACAAAAAAGGTAGCAGATGGGCACTACTTTAAACTAGGTGGATGTATGGAATATACAGAGGCTGTTGAACAAATTCGAACAGAGTACAACGACACTCCAAATCTTGGACGAAAGGTTCGTTATCACAAAACATAGTTGTTTTCTGCCCCAGAACCAGTTGTTCCTGCAGTATGTACATGTTTTACTCCGGACTACTTCAAAACGGGAAATAGCGTTGAGTATGTTCTCTTGCGAAGTTAATGATAATTGTAAATCATTGTAAATCAGTAAATCATTTGGTCGACCAGTTTACCTTTCTCAAACGGTCCATTGTTTGTTTGTAAAGATTCTGATGAATTTGACAATTCAAATTAATGTTGGATCCTATTGCTATCACTATCAACTATGTCTACCCTGTCAAATATGTCGCTTTCTGTTTAAATGACACCTTCATATTTCCATTCTTACGTTATTTGTAAGTTGTTTATTTGGTGTTTTTTGGGGCACACACGTGTCTAAAACACGTCTACTTTACAAGTCCTTTTAAATGTTACGGTATTTGAGTGGAACTGAGTTTCTAGACGTTAAAATATTAATTTGATCCTAAATATGCATTTGGTTGATCATTTTCCTTGACCATATCAAATCCATTTTGGATATTGAGGAACAATAGGTATATTAAAGGTATATATTTGTTTTAATTTACATATTTAAAGAAGGATCAGATGTACAGGTTGTTTTTGGAGGAACGTCAAAATGAGCGCACTATGATTGATGAGACGGAAACAAGACTACGCATGATGGGTTAGTCTCACAAGCATTATCATTATATGTCCATCCCATTTATGCAAGTCGTAATCATAATTCAATACAGCGACAATGTGTACGAACTCGGACTTCAACGGAAAAATTGTATATGATTGTTTGTTAACGTTAACAGAAGATACTACTACTTTACAACATTTTGCATTATATTGTCTCGCTAGTTAACTAGCTAGTCAAAGTTAAGCCACTGTATTCAAATGTTCTTTTATATTTAAAAACAACTCTGTATGACTGATACTAATGTAATGGACACATGAGGATACAGATGCTAAAAACCATAGATATACCATGCTAAAAGTGTGCTTACATATATAATACTACTAATTCTACGTAGATATTTCTCAAAGGTATATAGCCACAACGTAAACAAGACAATAACTACAAAATCAACCTGATACCACTTACTACGACTAGGAATATTGCAACGCTTATTTTATGACAATGTAACATATACACTTCATAATTTAAAGGGGTCTGATACGTTTCCTGACACCACAATTAATCACGAAATTTGTCAGAAAGGATACAAACTTTAGAATTGCAACGCAACTCTCATTAAAATCATCTGCTGTGGCTGTCTAAATACACACTGTTTCTTATTATGATATATATAGCTTTAAAACAACTTTTAAATGTGTCGTTTCCTAAACATTGTATAAATGGAGAATCCTGCCAATCTCCGAACGCGATAAATACACGAAATATTGCATTTTCGGTTTAATTGGATCCACTTATTCGAAATTAAAGTATGACATTGAAATATATGAGAATGTACCACAGATATCTTTATATAAATACTGTGCTCAGCAATTTCTAACTTCGCTGGATGCATAATGTATTGGTCATCTCTTAGATTGGTATACTGTTGTTTGTCTTTGCTGTGGCTGTTCTACCAATGTATTTAGCTGTAACTTAACAACAACATTTAAGTGTCTCATTTGTTATTGGCTCTGGGTGTTGAAGATTTCGTTAGAGATTTCCGTTAGATGGGATGTGCGGTCAGCTACACTATCCTGTCAGTTTAGCAAGTAAATATGGGCACCTGTCGATTATGTTAACTAGTAAGCCGAACAGAGTAACCCTGTTTAAACGACAAATTTGGTTGTGTATTGCCCTGTTCACTGACTATATATTTCGCCTTCATTTGATTTAGTTTTTGGTATAGTGCAGACCTACTGCCATTGCATGTGTGTGCATGTGTGTGCTTTGCGTCCCCGTGTTAACTGCTACAGATTTCTGTTGATGCGATGCACTTTTAGTTAAACAGACTTTTTCAAATTGGGCGATAACGATAGGAGCATAGCTAGTCTGCATACAAATAAAAATGATTTACCAGTAGGCCATATTGCATACTGATCGTTCAAAGTCGGCATCCTTGTCATGACACCTTTTTGATGTGGATAGTCTTACTTATTGACGATTTAACTTGCTCATTTGATGTCGGTGGTGGTACAGTGTGAATATGGGATGCTGTTGCGTGTTGGTGCTTTGGTTTTCATAGTCCCATTTTGCTCTTTTTTAAGAGGCACATTTAAATGAATATTGTCATACAATTATTCGCAAACAATTATGATGGCATTAAACTCCGTTAATTGGAGTTTATATTAATCACATACATTTGTATTCCTAATGTTGAAACAAAAACCGCAAATTGACTAGTGTGACAATGAAATTAACAATATCTGAACCTTGTTGCATTATATCACGTTTACCTGTGTGCACCAACTCCGTTAGCTCCTCTGTAATGATACTATATTTATCGGACGAGCGGTCTCGATTTCAAAGATTATTGCAGTGTCCGTAATGGTTCATTCTCGTGTTGCTTTAGCTTCTGCCAAGTCCTTGAACACTTGATTTATGACTTTCTATGCGTTTGCTTTTATACTCATATATATATATATGACCATATTTGATATTCATTATCATCTTTGTATTATATCTAAATTGCCAATGCTTTACTTGTAAAATATATATCCTCTACATTATTGTATATGTACCGTCCCGAATGCGTCCATGGCGGTATGTACGCCCTATTGTCAACTATTATGTCTCTATGCTACTATTTTATCTTGAGAGTGATATATTATTGTTTTTTTTATTTGACTGTTTTCTGTGATTGCTACATGTACTGTTCAACGTGTATATCTGCATTCAGTTGTTATATTCATATATGCATGATATATAAACGTGGAACAGGAAATGTGGAATTTAATTACCAGAGTCAACCATAAACACGCATAGATACAAACAATTATATATATGATTACAATACAAGTGCATGGTATCTCTTTTCACGCCGTCAGTGTTCCAGATCATTTTCGAAATTCCATTATTATTTTCACTATAGCACATGCGACTTTTAAAAGGTTTAGGTTTTAGGTTTTGGGGTAGATTGTTTTATATCTTTGTCACATCTTCACTCTCTCTTCATAACTAAATGTCAGCGTACTGCTTTACTCTCATCCAACCAGAATTGTTCTCTTATTAGTATCACATTTGGCTCCAGAGTGTCTATTCAAAGAGGTCATTCCCTGCAATACTGCCAAACGATAAGTTTTGTAAACAGTTTTATTTAAACAGCCGTGTATTTTAGTGTGTTTTTTGTTTCGTATCTCTTCTGTTCGTGTCTATGTACCCCTGATGAAGTCGTAAACCGAAAGTGCGCTGGTTTTTATAAACAGTAGCACTGTAGAAATGTTTTCCTTCCCACATATATTAATGTATTCTAACATTTTCGTATCCCCTCGGGGATCCAGTGCTTTCTGAAATGTATTGTGTAGATTATGTATTTTCTCATTTTTATATACACATTTATACACGACAATACTGCCTATAGTTACCTATTTATTTATCCAGGTTTCGCAATATACGACGCAATCATATCACTAGTATAGACTACAATTTGAGCCTAAAACATAGGAAACAATACTTGGTATATATCAGATTGCTAAACGACTCAATTCAACAAAGTCAACAAATCACATATCATAAACAATATAAAACACAGTTTTAACAGAATCGCTTCAGTTAATCATTATTATAATTCATTTGCTCAAAGGTAAGACTTTACTATCTGTTAATGGTACAACTTAGTTTGTTTAACGATACTTCAAGATTGGTCTCGCGACGTTACTCACTCAAAATAGATATCGAAAAATACATCTACAGAAAAGGAAGGTTTTACTAAACACGCTAAACCATACACTCACAACATATTGACATTACAAACACAGAGACAACAATGAATGCAACATAGTACACCACAAACCAATTAATGTGATCACTTGCTAGCTTATCATATACAGCATAAATATTTTGATATTCAGATTAAAACACCTGATAAACACCATTTTATACATCCCCCTCTCACTCTTGAAATACTTCCTGGTATTTCCATTGAACAGAGCAACGGAAAACACTGAACAATACTTATCAATGAGTATTGCTTAAAGCGAAATAACTCGTAATAACTTCATCCCTATAATAAACAGGGAAGTTACTGTCCCCCACACCCTAAGTAAAGAAACAAATTATTTTGGTTGTCCGGACATAATCCAACCATATTCTGGACAATCATGATGTAAGGCATTGAAGTGCATACCAATACCAAAGACAAATTAACATTCTGGCATTAATAAAACCAAATACAAAATAAATGAGAATGTATTAATTAAAAATAACAAATTTGTATTAATGAGCAAAATAAAGCATCTTTTGAAGAATAATGAAATCTATTCTGCCACCTGAAAAGAAACATTTTATTCAATAAATGTTATGTGTATAGCTTCCTCATTTCTTAATTAGTCGAGGTAACCGATAATAAATAACACTGTATCCCGTAAACGCGTAATAATAACTATTACTGGGACAGCAACCTCGGAGGGAAATTAATTCTGTAAACACTTTCCTAATGCTTTTAGTACGTCCACTCCGAAATTGGTCGGGTGATCGCCTCTGTCTTCTTGGTCTCCTTCGGCTGATTCTTGGGGACTGAACAAGGTCGCGGGGTGAGCGACTGGTATCCTCGATTGAAGTCAGACTCGCTTTTTCGCCATGATTCTGGAAACTGACACTCGTGTAATGGCCATGGATATCCCAAAGGAAAAGTTAAACCTCTGTCTCTTAACGGCTAGTCGTTAGTGTACCAACGTCCAGGGTACGGCTTGCAGTGAAATCGCCTGTTCTGTTACCGCCCGTTTTTCGACCTGCGTCAAATTGCTGATGTTTGTGATGACTTTTGGTCGAATGGTACCGCCTCCAGTTAAAAGGTATGAACAGAGAAAGTCCGTTTTCTATATGAAGGGGTACTAACCAGTGGTTGTCGCCGTGCCATCTTCCACGAAATTCTCCTATCTGGGAAAACAAACGCCTGGCTCCCACTGCTGTCATCCGATGCACTGGATTCCGATCCCGAGAACGAATAACGGGCTTGGTCTCTTACTTGCGATGAGGTGTAGCCGTAGTTGCTAAGGCTTCGGTCTGTTGAATGGTTACAAGGGGCAGTAGAAGGTTCCTGTGCAGGGTTCTAATTAGACATTTGCCAGTCTCTAACTGGACTCTGAAAACAGGCACATATCTTTGTCTGAGATGTCCAGAATCACATATGTGTCTTTCTCCCACTTGTTCGCAAAATTTCTTCTGCGTTGGAGATGTACTTTCCAAACTAGTACTATGTGTCCGATCTCTAGCTTGTTCTCGGTAATACGTTTGTCGTAGTTTGCCGCTTGTTAATGTCGGCCGTTTTCTTTATTACATCTCCGGTGACGTGTTACGCGTATCCTATTTTGTTCCCACGTTTAGAGATGGATGTTGCTGGGAATTTCATTTAACTACCACACTTTCTAATCCTGTTCAAGGTAAGTTTCTGAGGATAGGCGTTAGTGCCACCCAAACATCAACAAGTATGGCGAGTATCCAGTAGCCTCATCCCTAGTAGAGTTGTAGGCTTGAACCAGATAAGGCATATATGACTTCCAGTCACTCTTCTGGTCCTCTCTAAGTGTTCCCAGCATTTTAAGAAATGTCCGGTTAAACATTTCGGCGCTCCCATAAGTGTTGAACTTGGTTGACTATGAAGTTGCTCCGGGAAGGAATTATGAACTACGTATTTCTTTTACAACGCATTGGCTGTAGTGTTTGTCGTTTGACTCCTGCAAGGGATGGCTGTCGCATATCTGTGTTGAATGGTCAGTGATGAAGTCTCCAAGGATAGAACGTCCATGCAGACCAGCTGCCGTAAAGTTATAATGGGTACGAGCTCTGCGACTAACTTCACTGGTGTCTTCCTGCAGATGCACCGCTATTTTCAATACTTCTATTGATGTCGCTTTCTAGCCTGGACCAATACAATCTTTGTCGAGCAAACCATAACGTGTTGTCTTTTCCCGGGTGTCCCATGTAGTCATGGATACTTTTGAAGGATATGGTTCTATAGACTTCTGGAATGACAATTTGTTCTACTTATTCGCCATCATGAGATGCAATTCTGTGTAGAACTCCGTTTTCTAAGTAAAGTCTGTTCCATTCTCTAAGGAGCTTCTGTACAGATAAGCACTCATCCTTCCCATACGAACTGCATCTCAGGAGTTCAATCACTCTGGCTATAGTTGTATCGTTGGCTTGCTCTTGTATCAGATTCAATCTTCGAAAATTGCCGGTTAGCGCAATGTTCCTTAGTCTCCACCCGCAAAACCCTCAACAATGGTATATTGACCTTTGCTGATAAGCAGATGGCATTGACCTGTCTGGGAAGAATTACGGCCGACGACTGAGTCCATCAACATTAGTATTCTTCTTGCCCAAAATGACTCGTTGCATCCAGTTTCACTGTTTACGGGGCGTATGCTAACGGATTGTTGTCTGTCAATACTTCAAAAGCCGAACTTCCTTATTGATAATCATGGAACGTATCGGTCACGGCCCATTTTAGTGCTAGGAACTTCAATTTATGAGCTGGATAGTTTTTCTCGCTGTCACAAAGTCCTCGGCCGGCATAGGCAATGACGCGATCCACACCGCCTTCATTCTGGAATAAAATGGCTGCAAGTCCAGCACCTCTAGCACAAGTGTTGAAGGCATTCTGTTGGCTTCACCGCATGTCGATTTAACTGGTTTCTTTGATTTGCATTTTCCTTTCTTAGCCTGTTTTATGGCCGCCTGACCTTCAAATAGATTTTCAAAGGCTGGGCTATTCTTTTGGCATACTCCTGTATAAAACGCGATCATATCACGAAGATACCATAATAGTTTTAAGCTCCGCGAAGGAACCGGACATATTGAAATAGAAGACGTTTTTCCTGGATCAGTCTCAATACCTTCCTCTGATTTTTTTCCACGGTTTGAAACTGAAGTTTTAACAAAAAAAGAGAGTATGACAATGGACCTTTGGAAATGGCCGAGCACGACACATACGAAAAATTGCAGTCTCGGTTTGATTGAGACTGTTCATGGGCGGTAGTGAAATATGCTAGCTACCGCTCACGCCCTCTAGCCCCGGATTGAGCCGAACTCAATATTCATAAAATCAATATTACACAATTTTAACCATCCCAAAGATGGCATGCATACGGCGGTGGATATGGAGTTATATGCTTCCCCATGTCGTACGGCGTAAGGTCCCAGTATCTAATAAAATTAAATGCCCCGAAGAGCGAAATAAACATAATGGAATTTAGTTGGGAGCAGAGGTTATGAAGTTTACATGTTGACGGCTTCAACTTTAACTCATAGCATTCCGAACGTACAAATACAGACTCTAATTATTGAAGATTTTCCTCGAAAGTCTTGAAAAATACAAGAATATCATCTCTAAATACATGTACCAGACATTCACGGAGATGTAACTTGCTGATGTATTTGTATCCATGAGACTCTGAAAAGTAGCGCCACTATTACACAAATCAAATGGCATTCGGTTACACTCGTAAAATCTTAGGTTACCAACTGAAATGCAGTTTAGTTTTATCTTCTTCATCGAGTTCGACAATATGATGATCTAAGAATCAACTTAAAAAAGTAACGAGTTTCAGCCAGAACATCAACCGTATCATTAAATCGAGGCAACATGTAGGCGTCTTTCCTAGTTAAGCATCCTGAAATCAAGACAGAAACCTTAAAGTCATCTTTCTCGCAAACAAGAACCAAGTTTGAGGAAAAGGGGCAGAATCTCGGATAGCACCACAATCAAGCATCTCTTTCAAATGGTATCGCACCACCACTTCATACATATTAGGTGATATGTTCCTGTAAGGTTGCTTGAAAGGAGTGTTATCAGTAATATATTATGTTTGACTACATTAATATGTCCAATATCTGTAACACCGTAAATACAAACTCTTCCAGTTGCCTAACACTTGGAGTAACCGAAGTAGTTGATCTCGGGTAAAATTGGTTTTATCACCATGAAGTCCAGCAATGTCATCTGATGGCTGTTTGGTCTCGGTCGCCGCCGGTAGTTCAGACAACAAATTGTCCATAATTTTGACTTCATTGATTTGGCACAAGTAATATGCAACAGTATGAACAACTGACACCGTAATTGCATTTTAGTGTATTTGATGTCCCTTCCTCCAGGCTCAACTATACCTCAGGAGGAACAAATGTAATCCCATCATTATGTTTCATTTGAGACACAAGTATAACTAAATCCAAATACCCACCCCCACCCGGGCCGCCGGGCAGACGGTCCGTTGTTTGCTATAATAAATATAATAAAATCATTTAATGTGTTGCTTATCTTTTATAGACGTTTTTATACACCAAGTTATGTGCAAGAATATAAAAAATTACAGTGTAATTGAATTTTAGTGCATTTGACATGTTGACCCCCCACCCCCCTAAGGGACCCTGGGTGCAGAGCTATCATCATAATGTTTCATTTGAGACATAATTACAAACATAAATAAAAAATGACCCCAAATCCCGACCGCCCCAACCACCCTGGGCCCCAGGGCCGATGTTCGAGTTTGCGAAATATAAAAAACATTTGATATGTTATTTATATTTTATAGAAGATTACATATACCAAGTAATGTGCACAATTATGAAAAAACGACAGTGTAATTACATTTTTAGTTTATTTGACTTCTGACCCGCCCCTGAGGGCCCCTGGGCTCGGAGACAAAAATAATAGTGCTCTTGCCAGCCGTCATCATATGGCTATGTCAAACCTTAAGTTTGGTTGAATTCCGTTCAGCGGTTGGGGAGGATGTGCGGTAACGGAGAGACGGGCGGACGGACGGACAGATGGACGGACGTACGGACAGGCGGACGAACAGAGGCGATTTTAGTATACCCTGTTTTTTTTCCAAAATGCTTGTATAATGAAGATTGTATGTAACTGAGTATGACCAACGATCTAACGAAGTCTGTGAATCACCTCAAAAAACAACTTACGAAGTCTGTGAATCACATCACCATACAACTCAGGCTGTGATAATCTGTGATAATCTATGTCGAAAACGATGAACTATTTGTATCATTTTAAAGTTAGATCAGTATTTGCCTTTTTTTTTAAAAATGATGGCATCGTTAGATCTGATTGAATAGCGTATTAGCTATACAACGATTACGAATATTAAAGTCCAAAACTCGAATACAATCTCTAGAACAAAGAATACGTTTAGAAACATAGACCAAATAGGATTTCGTTCCAGGTCATCCACATATAATTGGGGATAATATTTAGCGGCTCGTTGTGTCAGCTGGGTACTCGTCCAAATATATCACCGTATTGTAAAGAACAATATTAAATGACCTTTTTATGATATACCTATTTCTCTCGATTTCTTCATCAGAAAGCATATTTCAACTGTCAACTGTTAAAACCAAACGACAACACATATTTTTATTTAAGCGCTTTATAAACGAGAGTATATAGGCGTGTAAAGAAGTTATGTGATATTGCTGCATTCGGAACATTTTACCGGTTTTCGGACTTTATCGTTGAGTTAACATGGGGCTCGTGCACTGTACAATACGGATTTAATATTATTTTTTTTTACGCGCGAGCGTCCAATACGAAAATATATTGTACGGTTACATGGTACAAATGCAGACCGCTCAATGCACGAGAGAAATTAGTATATACTAATCAACAATATCAAAATTAATTTCATCTCTGTTGTCATAGAGATGTCATTTTGTTTTCCATTTTCAATAGACATATAAATCGAGAAAAAATGTGACAGTATCAGAACTGTTAGCTTTGGTGTGTTGAAGTTGTTTAGAATAAATAATGTCAACCATTGTAGAAAAGAAAAGGTTGTCAATGTTCAACCTGTCATCTAGATATCGAGAGGACAATTAAAGTATTAACTTACATCTGGTGAAAGACTCAACAGGAAATCAATTTTTTAGCAATTCAAAAACAAACCTGCATTTAGAGGTTAACAATTTATACCCGTAGAGATACCATTAATTTGTCTATAAGTGGTAGTTCACAAAGAGTCATTTTCCAAACTGGCATTAGTGAAACAAACGCTATTTACTTGTTATAGGTTAGAAATGGAATTGTTTTAGTGTTTTTGAATGAGATCAATACGTTTGTCTTTGATAATGTTTTGTGGTAAGGTTATATGTTGTGCGAAATGCAATGTTATTGCTCACTGGGCTCAACCGAGGCTCTGCCGAGGTTCCGATTTAAACACTTATACCGAGGCTCTGCCGAGGTTCCGATTAAAACACTTATACCGAGGGTTGGAATTCCCTATCTGAACCGAATATCCATGATAGATTCTTTTTCTTGCATTTCAGAAATATGTTGTACGTTGAATTTTATCTTTACCCATAAATATAAGACTTTCCTTTCCCCATGTAAAACGTGGTTAGCCTTATCCGGTATGCAGGAAAAATATATCCCGCTAACGTGTTCAGTAATACAACATGTGAGCAACCAATAATGCTTGATCGTCTTAAACATATACAATCATATCAATTTGTTTAAGTCAACCTAGTAATTTCAACCCTTAGTTTCATAAACACAATTCATTAGTTTATAAACATATAACAAAAACAATTAGAAAATCTTACAGCAACCTCATCGGTAAAACAACCCACAGCGTTGCTTATCAATTCATTTTCCAGTAATTTTGAGGGACATGAAAACACGTGGCAAATAATCACCCTATTTTAACAACATGCTTAATTATAAGGTTAATGCTACAGTAATTGTGTTAAATGAAGTCATAATGGTTTGCAGAATTTTCATGAACATAACAACACAACTTGTAACATCTTACAAATCACAATGCTATACCAGATAACCACTGATCAATATGTTTCACTGTTATAAACCTGAGCTTTGGCAGTCAATTGAATTATTTGTTTTATAAAAGGCATTATTCATCCGAAGCATTAGTATGCACATTAAAAAGCGAGTTGCTTTATACTTATACTGGCTAATATTGCTGCAATGTTTGTTAGAGAATATAACCTCTCGGGGATATCTTATTTACACGGTTCCGTTTTATTAGGATGACACTAGGGTAAGATGTTTGGTGCACACTAGAACCAAATTTAAGCTACCAGCGGTCCCTTTTGCCACTGTCTGTTCCATATGTCATATCTCGTTTTTATTTCATCTGTGTATGTGTTGTTTGTTTCTATGCTTGCATATGGTCGACTGTGGTCACCGAATGCTACATTTCCTGTTCTACCAGCATATCTTCTTTTATGATGCGTATTACCTCCCATGATAATATAGCACTCATTGACCAATTGTACTGTAAAAAAGTGGGATTGTTGTAAGAATGATAATAGAACACTGATTGTCAAAGGGTAGGACATTGACATTGTTTAGACTTTTTATAAATACTGATTGTATTTGTGATATATGGTTTTAAAAGATAACATTACATGTCAGACATAACTGATGATTAAAATGAAAGCGTAATGAAAACAATCAAAATAATGAAACATCGATTATCTACACGCATCTTCAAAACTTATTTCATCAGTCACTGAAGCGTTGAACACGTACAGAAGTGGAATGGAAAGGGAAAAAGGAAAGCACCCATACACTGACGATGATGCTTTAGATGGAGCTCACGCGAAATATCGTGGAAAAGCAATGCAAGCCTTCATGCAAATTACGTGTGGCAATTTGGACAGTCTAAAGAAAGACGTTGAAGTAATTACTTCTACATTGTAACTATAGTGTATTTTACAAACTGCACAATGGTAATGTATGCTAATAGGATCCTGATAACAACAGTATTGAAAATTTGAATTTCAGTAAACGTCAGAATCATTGCCATATACGGATCTATATTGTAACAAGCTGTATACACTTCCATTTTTAACATTGAATACACAGTCATTATTTGTTTTAACGGAGTGCCTAGTATGCACGATAACACAACGTGTGAATATTATACATACGTCTTAACATCTGTCCGAAAAGTAATTAGGATACATTACATGTTTTAAAGGTTCAATTGATATAATTTTAAAGATGTTAAATGTTTACACTATTGTGGGTTTTAATAACATTTATTAATTCCCTTAATACCGTTGATTTGTCATATGTAAGCAAATCTCAAACAAGTGTACAGAGATACTGTTTTCTAACCATAAATTATCACATTATATTTGTATCAAAGAGTATATTATCTTTACAAGTGAAGGTTCGCATTACTGTTGATTCAATCCTGAATAAAGCAGACAATTTTAAAAATCAATGGTAAAATATCTCTTGGGCGTGATATGTTATTTGTTTGCAGTTGTTCGTATTTCACTGATAAATATCGAGCTTCTGTATTTGTTTTAGGATATGGTTAATGGAGAATATAAACGAATAAACGAAGCCGACAGTCAAACATCAATGCAAATATCTGAGCAGAAACTTGAAAACTTGTACTGGAATGTAAACAAAAATGTAGCAGATAGGCACTACCATACAATAGGTGGTTATAAAGAATACACAGCGGATGTTGCAAAAATTGGAACAATATACAATCGCACTCCACATCTTGGACGACAGGTTTGTTAACACAACCACATAGTTGTCCTTCCCACGAAACAGGTGTTCGTACAGTATAAATTACTCCGATCTTTAACAAGAGGTCCAAATGGCCCTGAGTCGCTCAACTGATATTTTTTGCAAAGATGAAAAAATAGTTAACAAGTGCAATTGATTATTAGGTTAAAACCTTTGTATGACAAAAGATAAAGTTGCGAAACTTGGTTCTTCGTAGTTACAGATAATGTTTGCATTGAAATGGATGGATAGGAAATATGTGAAGGTTGTTTGGCTGGGAAGACAATATTCACATGTCTGGAAAAGATACAGAGTTTATGGACATTATTAAAAAACAAAGAATACACAGAGTTGAGGAAATGTCTTTAATTAATATGGCTATTGGAAATATGTTGTTCCTTTTAGCTTTTTATAACATGTATGATCTAGTGATACAGTTTTTGAACATGCAAGTGCTATGCCACAGCAAGTTTAAAAGACACGCAATAGAATGAGGAGATTTAAGAAATATGTGGTCATTTTACTAAAGAAAGACAGATATGAAAACATAATATTTTGAACATGAACGGTAGCTACTTGGAATGACTAAAGAACAAGATTCATTAAAAGTAACAACTGAATAGCTATGGATTTAAGAGCATATGTGGAAGTCTAATATGAATAACACAAAGCGAGAGAAACTTGTTTTGTGTTTATTCACCCCGTCATAGGTTTGTGAGAGTTAGGGTGAACAACAAACTGTACAGATATAGATGTAAAATGCCTAAGCTAATGCTAAATACAATATATGAGAGTTTTATGCTTTATATTTTCAGAGAAGATTTTTTAAAATCCCTATATAAGTCTATGTAAAAAATGTAAAATCCCCATATACAAACTTTGGAACCCCCGGGGTGTATGCATTTTTTACCATAAGAACATCATCTGTACAACATTTATAGTATCAGAGTTGGCGATCATGTATAAACTGTCGAAATATATTAGGTGGTTCATAAAAATAAGATATTTTATTTAAAACGATCAAATACCCATATATTTGGTAGTCTTAATAAAACAAAAAGTACATCGAAAAAGTGCGTGCATACAATCAAAAGTGACATACAATTTTCTTTTATTAAATAAAACACATGTATTGTGCTAGTTCAGAACTTTTTTTGGTGACCAATTTCGCTAACGATTCTAGGGCGATTTATGTGCACACACACGTCTGAAAACACGGTATTCGAAAGGAACTGTGTTTCTATACGCTAACATGTTAATTTGTTCCAAAATTATACATGTATTAAAGGTATATATTTGTTTAAATTAAATATTTACAGAAGAACCAGGCGTACACGTCATTTGTGGAGAAACGTCGCAATGAGATGACTGTGATTCATAATGATGAAGAAAGACTAAGTATGAAATATTATTCGCACACAAACAATATAATGTCTGTATCATGTATGAAAATCGCAATAATAATTCAATAATTCAATTCGATACTTTGATCGTAATGTAATTTCAACGGAGTAATATTGTTGACCTTGGTCACGCCTCAGTCATTGATGAAATATTTTCGGATAAGTAGTAATTTTCTCGAGTGAACCAATCTCACCATAATTTCAAAGGAATTAGAACGTTGTATAATGTTTATATACTGATTTTTTAGTACCATACGGAAAGTACTACCAACTTTGAAATTTTGTATTATTATATTGTCCCGAGCTAGTTAAAGTTATGCCATTTGAATTGTTCCCATCGAATTGGCATTATATTTACAAAACAGCTTTGAATTACTTATGTATTGGAAACATACATGCATGAGGATACACTTGTTGTATATCATATACTTACCATGTTGGAATTGTACCAAAATATTTAATAAACTCTGCGTCGGATAAAGTTAAATATACTTATTGGCCTTTTAAATCCTGTATGATTGTGTTCGTCTACGTAAAGTATGACAACGTCCGCTTACTTTCGTATAACCTTACATATTTTTGCGAAGTGAGCGAAACCCGCTAATGACTGAAGTAGCCTTTTGTTTACACTGTCTTGTCTATTTGGGCGCTGAAGACAGGATAATAGCGAGGATTGTGCGCATATAAAATCGATTCATGCTAACCAGAAGGCCTTATTGCCTACTGACCGTTCCAAGTCGGTAACCCTGTCTTCACGACCCTTTCTATTGTTTTGTGTCTCTTTCATTGTAGTTTCAAATCCTTGTTTGCAGTACAGTGCGGACCTACGATGTCATTGCGTTCGGACGTTGTGGTTTCTATAGGACACTATATATCATTTTAAACACCATGAGACTAGTAATCAGTGGTCCAAATCACGAAAATACGCTTATTTTTGAGTTTGTTGGCAACATTTAGTAGTATTGTTTGACTAATATAATATGTTTGTATAATGTGTATACATATGGTTCTGACACATGCCAGACGTGAATTTGCAAACATGAAGTCAAAGGTCAAATGAGTGCAAAATCGGTAAAATCGCTATGTAATTAAATTATCATCATTTATGTAACTAATTACACATTTAATTTCTTTTGATAGCATTTATACAGCTGTGCAGATTGTTTAACACTCTTTCTGTCCTTACGTTCGGCCATTTTATGCAAATAAAGTTCAATAAGTACAAACAAATGCAATGGAAAATACGAAATTAAGAAATAGTTTAATATTTAGACAGGATTCGTTTTTTTATAATATTTAGGTTTTGTGGATACAATACACTTATATTGACTAGTTAGGAATATTTAAACATGTATATTGTGCATGAAACCTGCATGTATATACATCATAGTTTTCAACTGGTATATACTACATAGTTTTCAACTTGTTATGCAGATAGTCCGGCAGTAGATGACAAACCCCAAAAGTATCGTATATTTAAGGTTTGCTGATACTGAATCTGAATGATGCCACATTGGAAATTGAAATATCCAAGATGGCCACCAAGATAAATGCCGTGACGTTAAAATTACAATATCTTCGCTTCTGCATTAGCTAGGACTTTCATTTCGGTGTCTATGGATAGGTATTTTGGGTCAAGGAATCCATTTCTAACTTCACCTTATTTATAAGTTATATACAAATATCAAAGATGGCTGCTGTAACACTTACATGACAATATCTCGAATTCTGCATTTGCTAGGGAAATCATTTTGGTGTCTATGCATAGGTTTTGGGGTCAATGAATCCATTCCAGACTCCACCTTACTTGTAAGTTGAACACAAATATCCAAGATGGCTGCCGGACATTACAATGACGATATATTGGCTTCTCTATTAGCTGGGACAATCATTTTGATGTCTATGACTAGGTTTTTGGGGTCAAATAATCTATTTCTTACTACACATTACCTACAAGATAAAAACAAATAACCAAGATGGCTGCCGTGACTTCTGCATTATCTAGGTCATTAATGTTTGTGTATATGGATAGTTACTTTTTGTCAAAGAATCCATTTCTGACTTATTCCTAAGCTTATTAACTTATAAGTAAAATACAAATATTCAAGATGGCTGCCAAGAAAGATGACTGCCGTGATATTCACATGACATTATATTGAATTCTAGATCAGTTTGGATGCTTTTGATGTCTATGACTAAGTTTAGGGGATCATCTTGGTGACTCAATATTTTTATTAAGCTGTTTTAGTTATCTAGATGGCTACCTTAAATACAAGACCTGAACTCGAATTCATGTATACGCCACTTATAGATATGGTGCTTTCTGGTCCAGACACATTGATGACTGCTATGGATGAGGCGCAAAATCTAACAATACAGTGCGGACAAGCTTTTACAGTCTTTATAGGGGATCAGCAGCTGTACCGTTTGATGATTAATAACATTATGAGGGTACATCCTACATTGTTCGAAAAATTTTGTTCCAAGATGTGAGGGTATGCATATGCTGAAGAGCTTTGTTGGCTGCGTATGCGTATTAATGGTTAATAGTGGGTTAGAAGAGGTTCTAAATGGAAAGTACTATCAACAGAACACTAGGGCTCTTAAGATAGTCACTCAGGAAGTCTTGCACTGTGTTAGAATTTAAGGCCATAAGGATTTCATGAAAATTAACCAATTTGCTATTTATTCGTCTATTTTTATGAAGATGTGATATAAAAGGACATTTAAAACTGTACTAAAGGTTGTATCTCACGGTTTTGCTGTTTTGGGGTCAATCATGACAATTTTTGTGGATTTCAACAGTTGTTGTTTTTTCAACAGAATTTTGTGTTCAACATTTTTTTATCGCGTGATGGACCACTGACTATAGGAAAAGCACATCATTTATATTTATGAGGATGTAATCTATAGAAAACATAGTTTGCAGGCATGTACCTATTTTTTATGTGTACTGCATACTAAATAATGTAATTTGCGGGTACTGGTACCCGGGCCGTGGGTACTGAATACTCTCTAAATTTGCCTGAATACTGCGTACCAAAAGGTGGGTGGGGGAAACACCGCCACCAATAGGAAAGACACTATTTCAACGAACAATACTTGGCATGCAGCAAAACACGTAGGCAAATAAATAAAATATATTTGTTCTGGTCCAAAATATAAAGAAAGTTCATCATGGCATGCAGAATTATCTGATAAAGCAGCAAGCATCAAAACACACATATACTGGTGCATGAAAAACTGTGACAAAAATGCAGTCACCCTAAGAAGTAGCATCTTCAATATAACAAGGACAATCATCAACACTGTCAAGGAACATCAAGATGCCAAACATATACATTTTAGGTTATAAATCCAAAATATTAGATCCTAAGGCAGAACTTCTTCTTAACAACACACTTAAACAATTAAAAGATCACACAAATGCAGAGGTTTACATAAAATAGTTGCATAGACACTTTTTATGCCGAAAGTTTTAATAGCGCAATTTTAATAGCGAGGATTGTGCGCATATAAAATCGATTCAAGCTAACCAGTAGGCCTTATTGCCTACTGACCGTTCCAAGTCGGTAAACCTGTCTTAACCACCCTGTATGTTGTTTTTTGTCTCCTTCATTGTATTTTCAAGTCCTTGTTTGCAATACAGTGCGGACCTACGATGCCATTGCGTTCGGACGCTGTGATTAGGGCCCTATATCTCATTTTTGCAATTTCATGACAAACGGATAAACTTTTTAGATCAGTCATACCTTTTTCGAGCTCAACTTGCCAAATTAGATTGGAACGAAAATGTCAACATGCCTTCAACATCAGTGACATACTATAGAGATGGGTGTTCCCGTAAAAATAAAGTTTCGAAAATATTGAAGAAAAAAACAAACTGGATGAGGATAAATATGGTTAAAGTATGCGTCCCTTGAAAAGAAACTGTATATTGTGACTTGTTTGAAAGCGTTCAGAAGTCTCGTTCTTTTTATTTACATAATTTGCTAAAGAAAGGCTGAAAAACAAAACAAAAACATACTATCCAAAAAACACCAGTTATATTCATAGGGTCGTTTTTATGAATCAGTGGTATCAAGGATAGTTGGGGAGTTAATTATCTGCTCTGTTTACACTCTATGCTAGCTAGTTCTTTTTTTAAACCTAAGCGCTGTCTATCATAAATACACACACCTTCACTGCAGTATACTTTTCACCCGAACAATGGATCGGGAATCGGGTCTTTAAGTTTGCTCTGTCTGTTAACTGTAACATGTATCCTACACAAAGATGCTTATTTTTGGGAGAATACAAATGCTATACATTCAACATCATTTTAGTTATTAGAACCTATATAATTTGTTTGCACTCAGTTGACCTTTGACCTAATTTTGAGGCTCGTGAGCACTTTCAGCTTTGGAATGCATTGGAACCGTTATTCACACTCCCTAAGGATTACGTTAAGCATGCATGCCAAATTCTACTAAATTTTGTGTTCAACATTTTTTTATCGCGTGATGGGCCACTGACTATAGGAAAAGCGCAGCATTTATTTGTATGAGGATGTCATCTATAAACTCTAGAAGTTAAAGGGGTCGGGGAAGCTTCCTACCATATAAATAATCACGAAATTCGTCAAAAAAAGATTCGAACCTTCGAATAAGTTAATATAAACGACATTGACCTATCATTCGCACTTTGTTAATTCAAACTGAAATTTTAAATTGAAATGTTTTATTATGTGCATTACTTAAAAAACAAAATACCCAAACGTTCAAACTTCACATACATATGATAATGATACTATGGTCAAACATTTGTTATGCCCACGAAGGATGGCATATAGTAATCGAACTGTCCGTCCGTCCGTCCGTTCGTTCGTCCGTACAAACGTGTCCGGTCTATAACTCAATTAGAGGTTTAAAGTCAAAATGAAGTGATTTCGTGTTCGGTCTAGAACTCTAACATTCATTGACAGATTTTTAAATTACTTTGCACAAGTGCTAACCACAACAAACCAAAGTCCCACGCATAAAATTTAGGTCCGTGGCTCTAAGGTCAAGGTCACATTTAGAGGTCAAATTTCAATAACTCTGGCATTCCAGGACAGATTTTTAAAAATACTTGGCACAAGTACACACCACAACAAGACAACGTGTTCCGCACACAATTCAGGTCCGTGGCTACAAGGTCAAGGTCACATTTAGAGGTCAAAGGTTAAATCGTGTTCGGTCAATAACTGCATTCCTGCACGAATTTTCAAATAACTTGGCACAAGTGCTCACCACAACAAGACTTCGTGTCGCGCACAAAATCCAGGTCCGTGGCTCAAAAGTCAAGGTCATACTTAGAGGTCAAAGGTCACTACGGAGGCATTTGTCACTAACAGTGACATTTCTTGTTATTTACATTAAATACGTATTATATACATTACTCGGATACCAATAACCGTACATCTTTTAAACCTCATACACACATATCTATATGACAACAGTATGTTTCAATCAAAAGTAAAAAACAACAACAATGACCTTGACCTACCTTTTGCACTTCGCCCATTACATAGCTACCAAAAGCCATCCAGACGTCATATACCTTTACATATAAATAGAATTACATAATTATTCTTACAAAAAATAGGTTGATATTTTCGCACTTTTTTAATATACATTCGCATTTTACGTTAAAGTTGGTTATTAAGTTTAATACTCAGATACCAAAACACATACAGTTTTAGAAATCATATTTACTTATTTATTTTCAAATATATTCCAGCAGTAATGTTAACTTTATTCTTATAAAAGTTGTGTTTGATGCATCTTGTCAGTAAATAACACGTTGAAACATTAACGTTAAGAAACGATATGTGACTACAGGGATGATACACCCAATTATAAATTATACCTAAACGGAAGCGAGCAGGGAGTGAAATGGGGCATAAGATTTCTTCTCACTTAATCACTGTGGAAATGGCGTCCATTCGCATGTTTGTCACCAAGAAAGGGAAAATCAGAAGTACCGTTAACTAAATAATTTATTGGGCTAAAAACATTCTCCATCATTTATTTCATTTATTTATCTGCATTTGAAGAAAAATAATTGAATACTCATTCTGCCCGTTCTCATTTGTTTGTGAAGTTTTTGACGTAAGGCAGGCGCGCGCTCTGTAAAATGACACGGAGTCGTATGCTTTTTTTGAGGAATTCAAAAGTCCTAGGTTCAATCTCATTGGCAGTGGATGCCGTTTATGTGAATGCATTGCATAAAGTGTCTTTATTTGTGACAATCCTATACTTGGAGCAGAATTGGGTGCATCTTCCCTACATGCACGAAACAAAAACGTTTAGGGTTTTACATGTTAAGAAATAACGTATTAAAAAGTGAAACACAGTTTTAAATAAGAGTGGTATTATACAGTCATTTAAACACTATTTATATATGTCAGTGATGAAATATTAAAAAGTAGGTAAAACTATCCCCCGACTTTCAGCAGTATCGCATTGAGTTTTACCAGGATGCAAGTTATGTAATAAGCCAAACTTACCATAAAATAACAAAGATGCATTATTTGTGTCCACTATTATTGCCGTTGACCGTCAAAAGATTGAAAACCAAATAATTATATCATGCATTTTATTTCAGTAAACGAGGCTTTCGAAGGCGCAGCAGGGTTACTCTCCGGCTTAGCAGGCGGTGCAGCAGGTGGCATAGTGGCCAGTGGTGCATTGGCCGTTACAATTTGTGCAGCAGGTGGTTTAGGCGGAGGTATAGTAGTAGGCTTATTGGTATCAGATGCGGCTATTCGGAAATTTCCAAAAGGTATGTAAGCTTTACATTTCATAAAATATATACCTTGTAAACACATGCAAATGATAAAGATTAATAACTAATGCACTTTATTACTCTCGCAGAATTGTCTGTTTATCAATCATTGCGAAAATATTGCATACAAAAATGCTTCACTGTGTATGTGAACACATATATAACAGTACACTTTGCAGAAAAGTAGAGCATTTGCTTTTGTGAACCTGTCACTGAGTTATACTCCAACGTTAACTAATGTACCTGTTATACAACGTTATCAAATTAATATTGTTTTACAATTAATGATCAATTATAATAATTACATCTAATAAAGTAACTTCAAAATCATATGCTAGTCTCAAGAAGTTAATGTTTGAGAAACATAAAAGCTAACCGGATGTCGTAACCGCCAACCAAGATGGCGCCGCCCACTGAATACAAATGTACGATAAAAGTTCATAAAATAAAAACATACTGACCACATATTGCCTGTGAATTTCGCCGTCCAACTTCAGCTCCAAACAAAGCAACTATCAAGCAATCCCGGCCAAAACTAGAAGACAATAGATTTTATAGCAAACGTTACGCCCAAACCATTATTTCCTCCAATCAGACCGTGACACACGTGACAACATGCGCAGTATTAACAGCTACACGAAAATACCCTTAAACAACTTTGCTCTTTAAAGAGATAGACCTATACTTTTACATGCATTAGCACAAAACTAAACTTATTAAACGGCCCTTCCGGATGCCCTCTGGCGGCCACTTAAAATGTGCACGCTTTTACGTGTTACCTGACTATATCATGAACATTGTGAATTTGGTTCAACTGAACAATTGATTAGGTTGTAACTAACAGGTGCTTACAAAAGCTATGTACGACCGCTACGCTCTACCCGTGACATTTTGTGACACACTGTCCCGTTTTATTGGGATGACGGTAGGGTAAGTGTGAGGTTTGGTGCCCCCTAGAACCTGGTTTAAACCCACAGCGGCCTTTTTGTGCCACTGACCGTTCCACGGCGGTAGCCCTTTGGTCAAATATGTTTGTGTTTGTGACGTCGTATGCCTTTATTCCTTATTAACATTGCCCTTCATGTTTGTCGTTTTGCGTGGTTTGGCAATTACTGTGTAATGTGAAAGCTGCACTTCCTGTTGATCTTTTATACTTATTTTGATTAATATACCCAACCATAAATGTGCGTCAATCGCAGGCATCGATAACAAAATGTTGAATTCCCTCTGAAAAAGCACATGCACCGTGTGCTGGTACGAGTCTAGGATTTTAATATATTCCAATGCTACTAGTTAAAGGCTGCTTAAACAATGTCGTGTATTTGTTATGGCTCTCGCTATAATCCTTGCATATGTTAACATAATCTTTTTTGTCAGTGTTATTCGTTTCGTATTGTTGTTGAAATACCAACCGTTAACTGAGCATGCGCTCTGCTTAAATCAACCTATATTTATAAAAATAAATGCATTTAACCTGCCATGTCCGTCATGTTGGATTCCTAGGGTATTTCCCGCTTATTTCTCCATTACAGTACTGATTTTATAAAAATATGTTTTATATTTAAATATATATATGTTTTTATCAACATATTTACAATGTTTAAAAAATTTAGTTCATAATTTTGAACAGGGTCTTTAAAGTCATTGTATTACATGACAAGAGAAAAATAATTTAAATTTTCATTTATTATATAATTAATTTTTTGGGGTATATGTTTCTCAACTTTTTTGTCTAGAGCTTCATCGGGACTACCGTTGGCATAAACTTCGAAATACATTGCGACATATTATTGTCGTTATCTTGATTTCTTTCGGAAACAAAAAAACGAAATTAAAAACTTTCCTGCGTCATTGATTTGATGGATAGAATTTACACACTTTGTGTGATCCTTAGTCATGATCATACAGTCGTTAACAAACTTGTTAGACAGTTTATTAAAAGAGTCTATATAATAACCATATCAATTTGCAACGCACTGCATGTTTAGTGGTTCACCCTTTTATAGTTCGCCGCTATGCTGTTTCTTTAATCGTGTGGTGCCCGTACATATTGTGGACTCTATGATGACATCTAACTAAATCCGCAAGGATACATGCACATATAACACTCGATTATGTATTTAGATGAGTTATTGCATGTCATAGAAGAAACATGTATTACCTTTACATTTTTGTGTTTACAAGTTTATATTGATGAACGTAAACTTTTACACCAGAAATTAGTATATACAGACACAACACATCCAATACTGTATTTAGAACATAACACGAGATTTCTTTTTCACCAAACAAAGTGCAAAACATGTTCACGTTTTATCGTGGGTCATTATGTTCACATATGCACACAGACAGAAACATAGACCCTTCTGCACACTCTAAGATTACACTATAGTGATTGAGATCTTACATTTGGTTCCTTTACAAGATGCTCTAATGCGATGAATATTCCGAATAACATTGTCCTCTGCTATGTACAGAAACAGCAAAATATCTGATGTGAAATTAATGTAATACCAGCACTTAACTTTGAACTTTGCGTTTGTATTGTGCATATTACCTTATTTTCGTGCAGTATATGTAACTGATAATAACACAATTCATTAAAGTATGGCATTTGTAGAATTGGCATTTAGCGTCGCGTACAATGTGCCTTTAGTACAACACGAATTCTTGAAAGAAATTGACATACGGCACCATACTCGAAATAATAAAAATATGTTAGTACGATTGGTCGATATGTAAGTTGTTACCAACGTTACTATACATTTCTGCCAGTAACTATATCGTTTTGTTTTCATCAAGTATAGCTTAAAATAAGTACTAGTATAATATGTCAACCAAATTGAAAATGAACTCCCGAAAGTTAACAGTTGTCTTTAAACGTTCTGAACAAGCCTATTTGTAACAAGATGGACCAAAAGGAGACAACTCATAAAGGGAGAATCAAGAATAAATACGTTTATTTACAACAAGATAAATATATATACAAATAAATAACAATGACAAGGAAGACATATTAAATGGTTCAAAACATTTAAATACACGTTATATAAATCACTACTCACTATCTTAAGTAATAGATAGAGTCTGATCTTAGCGAGTTGGCTTATTTAAACAACGAGATGCCCATCGAGGTGTTTAAATAACCATCGAGCTGAGACAATCTCTATTTTGTTTGTAGCATGGTGTACTTATTAACACTGTGACGTCAGAGTGGTGACCGTACTCTAAATTTTTCTATCTGGTAGTTGTATTACGGTATAGCCACGCCCCTTTAGTTACTCTAAATTAAACGATTTAATGCTTTGCATTCATCAAAGGAATTGTCACCAACCATGCTACAAGTTCGTCGTTTGCCATACGGCACCTTACTCTAAATAACAATAATAAGTTAGTACTTTTGGTCGATATGTAAGTTGTTACCAAGATTACTGTAGACTTCTGCCAGTAACTATATCGCTTTGTTTTCTTCAAGTGTATCTTAAAATAAGTAATATAATAAGATATCAACCAAATTGGAAATGTACTCCCGAAAGTTAATAGTCGTCTTTAAACTTTCTGAACGAGCCTATTTGTAACAGGATTGACCAAGTGGAGACAACTCACAAAGGTAAAATCAAGATTAAATACATTTTCATTGAAATGAATAACAATGACAAAGTAGAAATAGTAAAGTGTTTAAAGCATTTAAATACACGTTAAATGCATCTCTATTCACTATTTTATCTTAAGTTCGGTTTTAATCAAACTGAATATCTGTGTTAAGATAAACCTGCTAAGTCATCTCAAAGCTATAAAAAGCAGTGCTCATTCCGGTACAGTTTACTGTGTCCGGCACTAATACTTCACTTTCATGAATACCCTTCAGCGAATTTCGACAATGCTATCAAGCACGTCCTTTATTAAAGATGGCTATTCGTCCCGGTATTCTACTTCCGGTGACGTAATTTCAACTCGACGCCAATGTACACATCCCTTTCCGGTTTTTCCAATTCGGTGACATAATCCCGTCTACGCGTAACTAGGTCCTCTAACATAGCATCTCGTGACTACTTCCCGGTCTGTCGCCCAAATAACGAATGCTGTAGCTCCCGCGTCCTATGACTGCGTCTCTCTCCTACGACCCCGTACACCACGCTCCCGACACTATGCTTTACATCCGCTCCAAGCGTATATTCAGCCACAATATATATATACTTAGTCTTACAATGTTATCAAAACATATATTCTGCAATAGCACTATGGTATCACTATACTTAATAACTGATTGCAATGCAATCTTTATTCACAATGAATCAACACCAATCCTTAACCTTCTTCAAATAAATACTAAACTAAACGTCAATAAAAAGTGTGAAACAACTAGATACGTAATGTAAACAACAATGAAATATCACAATCCTAGATGTAACTGAAAACCTAAAACAACAATTTTCAGTCGTGAAGATTATAATTGATTTTCAAGCACAGACCACATGACTGATTGAATGACTGGTTTTCTTCCCGCTAACGCATTGTATCCTGTTATAATGGTACAGCGACCTCAGGGGGTTGTATAATAATGACAATATAATTAGCAACCTCAGAGAGATTTACACTGCTCAATACACAATACACACTTCATATGCAATGAAGTAATGTATGTTGGAAACCTCCGTAAAAAATGTCCTTACCATCTGAATCGCGTATTCTATTTAACTACATACAGTACAACTGCTATTACCGAAAACGGAAACATAAACCATAATGGAATATCAGACAATAGTTTGCTAATATATCATGGCGTTTGAAAACGTATCTAGAAATAAAGCCAATATACTGCTAAACTATCTAGATTTTCATCGAAAGATATTTACTTCAGAACAACAATTTAATTTGTTAATAATTTAACAAAAATAGCAAGGGAAGTGAAACATGACTCACAAATACTGCCGTAATTGTGTTGTCACTGACCACCCAAAAGTGCTGCCGTTATCATTGTGACACTGACTTATCATTTATCATGCTGATATGCACTTTTCTGCCTAATAAAGGGGTTACCTATTAAATTTTGCTTTATTAGGCACTTACCATTAGAGCAAACCAATGCGGATTCCCTCGGCGTTTATTGTACGTAACGTTATCTGACGTCATGCACGTAACGTTGCCTGACGTAATAAAACAAACAAAAAACAAAAATATGTCGGCGTCCTCGATAAGCGTAACATTCTGAAAATTAGGTAATAGTAATTCATACAGAAAATGTGGTTAATCTACATGATAAATAGAGTATCATGTCAATGCCTTCTACTATCAAGTTTATTAGGCTCGGCACGAAAACGAAGAATGGCTCGGTAGAGCCTCGCCATTTTTCGTTTTCTAAGCCTCGCCTAATAAACTTGATAGTAAAAATCACTGACATAATATTCTCGATTTACACACCAATTTATACAGTCAATACACGTATTATTACTGACTAAACTCGCCATCCATACATATGTCATGTTCTCCGAGCCTTTCGTAAAGTCCGCTGTCGCGTGGCTTTGAACTCTGTCGTATGTAAGCAATATTCATTTAGTTAGGCCCGCACTGGTAAACATCGGCAATTTCAATCCAAATACAGAACTTGTAAAACTTGTAAAAACATAACTTTCTTAATATTTGATGGATTTTAATGAAACAAGTCAAAAATACTTATTCTTTATTAATAGAATGACACTGGCAAAATTGATCGGATATACGCATACTTTGAAAGTGATGCGCTTGGAAAAAAAATCAAATTTCCTAATCAGAATCAGGGAAATTTGGCCCCGACAAACACAGTTAGAACTCTAAGTATATATGAATCAATTGTGTGACACTATTTAATTTTGTATAACGTCAATGTCATGCGTACTGTCATGTGAATGTTTCTGTTCCATTTCAGTTGTTCCAGCGGTCTACAAAGGAATTAGAGGTTTTTTTTCTTCTTCCGAAACTAAGCCGAAGTCCGAAACTAAGAAAAAAAAGTAACGCGGTTTGATTAAATACTTTGGATTCAAGCATGTTATGTCATGACGGACTAGTGGACCTTATGTAGCTTGAACTTCATTTAAATATTGCAGTGTGTTATTTGCGGTAGTCTCTGCAGACAAAACTATTTCCGTAACCAACTTCATCGTCAGAATCGTGTTGTGTTTTATATTCCATCTGCAAGTGATGTACGAGTCTCAGTTGTAAACTACTTTACTCATAAATTCGTGTCTGTATTATTTTTATCTAAATATTTGTTCAGCATACTAAACCATTCTGACATTTATTTAGTCTGAGGTATAAAAAGAAAAACGCATACATCATACAACTCCATGACAACGTTATATCTTGAAAAGAAATGCAGATTCAATTAACGAGGGCAGAGACTGATGAACATTTTTGTTTATTTGTTTGAATGGTGTTTTACGTCATTTTAAACACATGTTACGCCATATATGATGGTCTTCTTTGTGTGGTAGAAGCAGAACCCCCCAGTTTTTCCTGAGTAGAACCAGTACTGCATAGCTCCCGCCATTCGTAAGAATCAACACTTTCTCACTAGACCCAATATCGAGTCTTACGATGGCGGGCGGGAAAATCTACCCACGAACAATTTGACCACTAAAAAATAAATAAAATAAAATAACAATAATAAATAAATAAAATCGACCGTTATATATGGCCTATTAAAACATACACGTCAAACAGCAGTCATCGATTGCACGGAGTTTACCTAAAGTGGTTAATATTATTTCCAAACCAGTAAAAAACATAGAATGATTTTTGTTTGCGTCATTTGTTTGTGTTATGTTCATTGTTTATATACTGAGCAAACACAAAAAGTACCCATTTTATTTGTCTTTCCCTTATTATATAGACAGCAAAACAGGAAATAATTAATGATGTATATTTATTAATTAGATAGACCACCACCAATAGTTCAAACATTTTTTTTCCTTTGAAAAATTCAGTACACAGGGGAGTTATCCCCTTTTTCTTAAACCATGCATTTTTGGTAAAAACACATTAAATCTACGCAATTTACCTAAATTTGTCCAAGACAATATTCTCTATACGTTCCGAAAACAATCACACAAAAACACAACAACAATGGTATAGGAAACAGCTTTTGATGATCAAAAATCACCAAATTACCTCCTTTTAAGGTTTTCATAGCATCCATAAACAATATTGCTTGGCAAAAAACAAACTGTTTATTGGAATATTTAGCACTCAGTGAAGTGAGCTTGAAAACATCAAGAAAGATAAAAATATCGGACAGGGAAAGCAGCATTCAAGGACGACAGTCAACCACAAAACAGACACACTTTTTTAATTAAAGTATGTTTAAGCTGTCTCTCCCTAAACTAATGGCCTATGAGAATACCAGCAAAAAGGGGGTACTTTCTTTTTTTCTTGCCTATATGTTCATAGTATCAGTCTTTAATGCTATATGTTATTTTATGCCGAACGATTGTATATAATTGTAGTTAATGATTTAGTGTTTTTTTGTGTGTTTGCTTTTTTTGTATTAGAACGATGAAATAGTAACGCTCCTTTAAATCAAGTATTGTGATCGGTGTTCTGATGTGTACACAGTTGTATTACAAGGACGATAAGTAGTGAAATATGCATATTTTTAATTAATATGAATAAGGCACTGCCTCATAGCGAGCTCAACTCATTAAAAAAAACACTGGAATGCAAATGAAAACAATCATCAGCACATTATGGTATTAGAGCCACCTCAGTGAGAGGTGAAGAATAAAAAAAATAATCATGAAACCTTGCCCTAGTCTTACTGTCAGAAAGATTGTAATAATTATTTAACATGCGGACAGAATAGCCTTTGGTAGTTTGGACCTTCTATTTACCATCGCCATCAGACGGACAAGCCAAGTGAAAATGTCTTGCGCAATATGCTTGACCTTGAACTTAAGTGATGTTCACGCCAAATATATTAATGATATGGTAACGGTTTCATCTCATTATCTGAAATTGTTAGACAGCTTATTGGAATGAACACCAGATGTACATCAGTATTCACACTGACATTGAACTTGTAAACTTCAATTTAATGTGCAACACACGGTCTATTGAAAACACTTAAGAACATTTTTGTTAAGGGCAATTGAAATAAAACTTGAATCGTTTTTATTTGTTTGGCGTGTTATGTTTCCAGCACATTTTAGGCTATGTATGATGGTCAACATTTTTAGTGGTGGAAGCAGACCACTCACTTATTCCTGGGTAGAAGATGTAAGACACATACTGTATACTTCCCTTCGTCCATAAGAATCGACACTTACAAGTCGAGCTCCCAGTGGGATTCGAACCCGCAACGTTGAGATGGTTTCCAATGCAGCGTCTTTACCTCTCAACCACGGATGCGCTACAAAATATAAAATCATGTCTGGGTAACGTACTTTAACTCACTCACTTCTCACCAATGTCACTATACCAATGCAGCTTGGGTTCGCTTCTCCGTCTCCGCATTGTACGCGAAAAAATGTAACTTTTTTGTATATAAAAAAGGAGTTTATTTTGTACTATTTTGAGATGGTGGTAATCCGACGGATTCTTGACTAAGTAGCTTGTATGTTTTGTTTTTGTTTTCAGCTATAAATTTTTTTGCAATGATCTCTTGTGGAATGTCATAACTTAATATCAATTACTAAATAACTGATCGTTGGCCACAATTGATTGTTTGGTACATCACTTATCCCACTATTGTATCCATCAACCACAGATAACTGCGCCTCATTAATGGTACATGTACATCCAGTCCTTTTTAGTTCGGTTGCAAGTTCAAGCCATCCGTTGCAGGTTATTAATGCTGAGTTCTACTATTAAAGCAGAACGCAGTCATAAACAACCACAAACAATGGAAGACTGACACATACTATATTCTTTTCTTGGACATTCCTGAATATTCAGGACATCTAAGGGTGCAGCTTAATTAAGGCAGAAATGACACTGAAAAATGTAAAAAAAGATTATAAACAACAACAAAACAAGAGGCCCAAGAGGGCCTGTGGACGCTCTATTGGCTAAACATAAAGTTTATGCATAATATCATTCAACCAGAACATGGCAACTAGGCTTGATACTGATCATCCCTGCCAATTTTTGTTGAAATCCAGTTAACGTTCAGGAGAACTAGTCTGTACGAAATTAGTGTATTAAAACCTTTAAAGAGTCATAACTCTGCCAAAATTCATTCAACCAGAACACGGCAATGACAGGTGCAACTAGGCTTGGTACTTATCATCCCACCAAGATTCGCTGAAATCTGGCAAGGAGTTCAGAAGAGAGTAATCTGGACAAAGTTTGTCTATTAAAACCTTGAAAGGGCCCTAACCCTGCAAAATTCATTCAACCGGAATATGGCGATGATATGCACAACTAGGCTTACTACTGATCATCCATGTCAAGTTCAGATGTAGCTGGAAAGTTGCCATATTACCGTAGCTATTGGTGCGACTATAAAATCCAATTCAATTCAATTCAAGTTCAGATGAATCCAGCCAGGGGTTCTGGAGAATTAGCCCGGAAAATGTTTGTGCATCAAAAACCTTTAAAGGGCCATAACTCTGCCAAAAATCTGTAAACTGGAACGCGACGATTGATATCCACAACTAGGCTTGGTGCTGATCATCCCTGTACAGTTTCGTTGAAATCTGGCGAAGGGTTCAGGAAAACTAGTCCAGACAAAGTTTGTGTATTAAAACCATTAAAGGGCCACAACTCTGCCAAAAATCATTCAACCGAAACACGGCGATGAATTCCACAACTAGAGCTGCAACTGATCATCCCTAAAACGTTTCATTTAAATCTAGCCAGGGGTTCAGGAGAACTAGTAAAGACAAAGTATGTGTATTAAAACATTTAAAGGGACATAACTATGCTGCAATCATTCAACCGGAACACGGTGACGATATGTACAACTAGGCTTGGTACTGATCATCCCTGAAAAGTTTCACTGAAATCCGTCCAAATGAAGGCTCTTTCATTTTACTGAGGCCAAAATATAGCATTTTTCAGAAAATCAAGGGCCATAACTCCTGTGTAAATGGTCCGATCTGTCTGTTTTTCAAATCTGTCGAAGCATTCATTGACATTAACAATCTGATAAAGCTTGGTAAAGATCTGATGAGAAATGAAGGCACTATTGTCTTAAACGAGGCAACATATAGCATTTGTAACTAAATCAAGGGCCATAACTCTGCTGTTACTGGTTCGATATGCTGGCTTTCAATCTTGTTCGAGCTTTCATTGATATTAACAATATGGTACAGTTTGGTAAAGATTGGATGAAAAATGAAGACCCTATCAGCTTAACGAGGCAAAATATAGCATTTTTAACTAAATCAAGGGCCACAACTCCGCTGTTACTGGTCCAATTTGGCTGGTTTTCGAACTTGTCCGAGCTTCCATTGACATTAACATTACAATCTGGTAAAGTTTTGTAAGGATCAGATGAAAAATGAAGGCCCTATCGTCTTAACAAGGTAAAAGTTAACAGACGGACGACAGACGACAACTCGCCACCCCAAAAGCTCTGCTGGCTCTTGGCCAGTAGAGCTAAAAACACGTATTTTCAAAACACAGTTTTATAACCGATTCAGCAAACACTATTGATAGCATTTGTCTGAAACGTCTTAATTTCTGAAACGGTCGTGACACAGCATGGTAGACTTTGAATCTAGAGATCTTACTTGCACCATTGAGTGTTTCAATGTGCCCATCGGAATGCGTTTAATTTCTTAGCTTGGTCTTTTTGATGTGGCATAAACTGTTTGAATGTTGTGTTATGTCTACGTCATATAGCACATGTTAGGCTATATATGACATTCTTTTTTTTTGTGGTAGAAGCAGATCCATTTTTTTTCTTGGGTAGAACCAGTACTGTATACCTCCAGCTGTTGTCGCAGCCGACCGTGATTATTGACACTTTCTCACTCGACAAGTCAAGCTTACAGTGGGATTCAAACCTGTAGCTGTGAGAGACGAGAAAGTTTTAGATGCAGCCTCTTTACAATACCGGCCAAGGATGCGCCGGACATAAAGTGGGCAGTCCCATGTATTGAAGGTTATATGATTCCTATATATCCTTTTCCTCTGCCTTTGGCGGCTTTAAATAACCTTAGATAATGTGTTGATATGCCATTAAAAATGTATGATCAAGAAGCTACTGTATAACACTGCAAAAAGGAAAATATTTCCTAGCCGAGGGATGTTAACAAACATATACTGGAGTCAGGCAAATGAAAAACTAGATTAATCCATCGAAGAATTGATTTTTTAAGGATTTAATTCAATATTTAGATCTGCAAAATATTAGACTAGTTTAAAGTGTATGAAGTCCCGAGACACTTCTCGCTAAATTTAAACTAGCTTAAATGTTTTTCATAACCCGTAAAAATATAGAAATATTGAATTTAATCCTTTTATAATACTTGGTAACAGTGACGTTGCCAACCTTGCACGCTTTTTTATAGCAACTTACGACAGTTCTCAAGTTAGTCAAACGAATAAACTATACCTTTTTTGCTTTAACTCTGGCCAAAACGTAAAAGTGTTATTTCACTGGGAATTTAAATGCAGAAAATAAACGGGTTTCATTTAAGGTCAATGCAATAGGAATATTGGGGTTTGAACGGTGGTAATGAATGGCAACTTTACCATAAATAGCTTCATGGTAAATTTTCTATTCACTTTGCATTTATGGTAAATTTGCCAACCATTACCGTCGTTAAAACCCCAGGTATACCGAAAATTAGTGAATCATTTCTTAAATACACATTAATACCTGTTGTTATAGTATCAATAATAATGTGCCTTGGGAGGTTGGTAACACCAGATTGAGCAATTAGCTCCATAAACTGAAAATTATTTGAAATCAGACGCGCTATATAATTTTTTCAAAATTGTGCTAATAAGCTGCAAAAATGAGGTATCACGATCCAAATTATATCATTCATCTGCCAGTTACTAGTGATGGGCAATCGGTTGAAACTTACAATGGATAATTGGTTACCATTGATTGGATGTAACCGATCAATCATCAGTTATAATCAGTTAGTCACTATGAAGTATAACATGTGCATTGTAATCTGTGTTTCGGGCCTTGAACTTAGAAAATTTCGATTGAAGTATGTATTCTTCCCTGTCTTGTTTCTTATGGCATTATTGTTTATTTTAAACAATAAAATAATTCCAGTTGATATGTGTTTAGTTGCGTATATAATATTTATGATATTTGTGATTATCACATAACATGGCTTCTGGGAGTAGTGTATTACAGTTTCAAATGAGGACCGAATCACTGTGTGTGTATACAGTAAAACATTTTGTTTGCATGGTTTATCATACGGTACGTTCAGACGCCTTAATTTTTTATCATTATTTGAAATCTTACTTCATTACTTCATAAAAGGAATGTTAGTAACGTTAAATTTGGTATAAGGTGTCGCATTATTTGTAGGGCAAACGCATTTACAGCCGCGTAGCATAGTGACGTCATGTTAACAACAAAACAACGTCATGGTTTGTCTTACAATTTGCCGCCGTATATAAGAAGAATTTACAACATTAAAAAATAATAAAGTGAAACTATCACGTCGTAGGTGTGTTATGTGATAAACAGAATCTTACATTCGTGATTGTGTATTATTGACTTTAATAAACTCGTTGGATAAAAATATAGGATACTCGGCAAGGGCCTCGTATACTATCATTCTATCAAACTCTTTTATTAAAATCAATAATACTCAGTCACTCATGTAAGATCCTCTATATATATGCTCATTTTCACCAGAGTACAAGTGTATTTTCTGACTTATCTCCTGGCTGGATTATCATGTTTATTTCTATTTCTAAAATAATTCTAGACCTGCGCAGTCTTTCATAATCATATACAAATGAAGAGAGACCACTGTATGTTATTCTACGATAAAAAACAACTGTTCCATTAATTCCCTGCGTATATTTTATCCGTTGGAAGCGCCATGTTACATCACTTGGTAAATATACACGAAGGCAAACTCAACAGTAATTTTAATGAAATGTTAATTACATCAAACTTGCCATGCTCCCAAAGCTTGCTCTCAACCCATCATATGCATCAGTACAAGTAACATTAATAAGCTTCTTGAACAAGCTGAGTCTGTCTGAGAACGTTTGACGTCATACAGTGCAAGCTAAACACCGTAAGCAATGACTTAATTGTTTGTCATGTGATACTGGTGTATTTAAGCATGTTGTACCATGCACTGGCATGCAGAACTTTGCATACAGGGGCGCCAAATGGAACAGCCTGTAAACATAGCAGCCTGATTACCTTGACCTTCGATAAAATATAGTGCCCCAACAATAGCATAAACAATGGGGTTATTGTTGTGTTAGAATCAATTAGAATCGTTCCGATGCTAGTAATAAAAGCACGAGCGCAATAATTAAATAAATCGTGTTAATGCGCTCGTGATTTAATTACTATGCAACCATCCAAACTCCTACTAAAAACTGTATTTTATTCACCGATATAGATATATTTCTTTATTATTAAAATGCATTTTTTGGCCACTAGACTGTAAAATTTCGGGACACATTTTTTTTTTGGTGGTGGGGTGGTGTGGGAGCCAAAACATACTGTGCCGCCCAGGCCCCTTTTAACATACTCTGATCATTCCCTGTCCACCCCCTTTACATTATTGGGCCCCCACCCCATCCCTGTTCCTACGCCCAGGGAGTACATTATAGGGAGGAGAAACGGGCTCGTTTTGCCGATATATGTTGTCGCGCATGTGTTTCACTACTCCGTGAAAATGACTACTTCCGGTTGTTTCGCGAGTGTGTAAAAAACAGCAAATTATTATAAATTATTACACTTACAAACTCAATAAAGGTGCTAAATGTAAACATAAGTATTATTTATTCACACTGTGTCCTCTGATACAGAGCGTGTATTTGTTTGCATGTTTAAAAGCACATTTACCAGACGGTTCCGTGTAACAAAGATGGCGCCACCCTGCGCCAAATAAAAAATGGTGACAGTGTATAGCTATTGCAAACGAGATACGAGACTACGGGTTATTTAGGCATTAATAATAACAAAAAACGAATAGTAAACATATTTATCTTTGTCAAGAAGGTAATTTCATGGTGGTGATTAAAGGACAAAGCCTAAAAAGAGGTGATGAAAATGTGCCTTTTGAGATATCAGCTAAATTTTTAATTTTATAGAATTAAAAATGGTGTGGAGCTATTGCAAACGAGATACGAAGTATGGGTTATATTAGGCATTAATAATAACAAAAAGTGAATAGTAGACATATTTATCTTTGTCAAGAATGTAATTTCGTGATGTTGATTATAACAGAAAGCCGTAAAAAGGGGCTGTAAAAACTGCCTAATTTGAGATGTTGGCTGAAATTTTAACTTTTTAAATGTAACGCGCTTACGATCGATTTACCTGTTTCGATAAAATAGTAAATGGCGGCGTTCTAACGCGACAACATAAATCGATAAACTAGAGCGTTTATGAACCCGTTTCTCCTCCCTATAACGTACTCCCTGCTACGCCAAACCATTTCTCAGAACATAATAAACAGAACTGAATCTTTAAGCACCATTCAACATCTGTAAAAACGCTCACATTTCGTGGAAACTTAACTTCCGCTACCGGCAACAGCAGACTGCATTCTGCAGTTATTAAACTTTCCCCACCCACCGACTTTACCGTAACATCTATCTATATAACTAAAGTGCAATGCGTTTTCATTTAAACATTGCATTTTAGATTATTGATACTGCAGTAGCTTTTAAAGTTTAGTTAGAAATATCGTTACCTTGACTCTCAGCTGGTAATAATCACCATTATTTTATAAACTGCCTGACCGTCGTTTACATAATGACGTCACATTAACAATGAAATCTGGTAACCGGCCAACTGGATGGACTAGAACCAACGCGAATAGAGGTGGGCCGGATACCAAACAGATGGGAGTTAACTGCGTTTGGAACAAATATAGCCATGACCTCCCCTTAACAAGGGAGTTAACTGTGTTTCGACTTTTTTACCACTGTTTCTTTCCCCGTAGTATTTGCTACTCGCGTTACCGTAGAGCTCGCTTGCGCGCGCGTCGCTTCGCGACGCGAGCTGAGCTCGCTAATATGAATAAGACACTGCATCATAGCGAGCTCAACTCATTAAAAAAAACACTGGAATGCAAATGAAAACAATCATCAGCACATTATGGTTATTAGAGCCATCTCAGTAAGAGGTGAAGAATAGAGTAATCGTGAAACCCTGGACCTTCTATTTACCATCCCCATCAGACAGACAAAGCCAAGGGAAAATGTCTTGCGCAAGATGCTTGACCTTGAACTTAAGTGATGTTCACGCTCAATATATTAATGATACGGTAACGGTGTTGGACAGCTTATTGGAATGAACAACAGAAGTACATCAGTATTCACACTGACATTGAACATGTAAATATCAATTTAATGTGCAACACACGGTCTATTCTATGGAAAGCCTCGGCTGCCTTCTGTTGGCCTTTTGCATTTTATGCAGTACGCTTTGTAAGTCGTTTTGTGCATTTTCTAAGTTGTTATGTGCATTTTCTAAGTTGTGATGTGCATTTAGTAAGTAAGTTGTTATGTGCATTTCGTAAGTTGTTGTGTGCATTTTCTAAGTTGTCCTGTGCATTTTCTAAGTTGTTATGTGTATTTGGTAAGTTGTTATGTGCATTTTATATGTTGTCATGTGCATTTTCGAAGTTGTCCTGTACATTTTCTAAGTTGTCCTGTGCATTTTGCAAGTCGTCTTATGCATTTTCTAAGTTGTTATGTGCATTTTCTAAGTTGTGATTTTCGTAAGTTGTTATGTGCATTTTCTAAGTTGTCCTGTGCATTTCGAAAGTTGTTATGTGCATTTTCTAAGTTGTTCTGTGCATTTTGTAAGTTGTTATGTGCATTTACTAAGTTGTCATGTGCATTTTCTAAGTTGTCCTGTACATTTTCTAAGTTGTCCTGTGCATTTTGCAAGTCGTCTTGTGCATTTTCTAAGTTGTTATGTGCATTTTCTAAGTTGTGATTTTCGTAAGTTGTTATGTGCATTTTCTAAGTTGTCCTGTGCATTTCGAAAGTTGTTATGTGCATTTTCTAAGTTGTTCTGTGCATTTTGTAAGTTGTTATGTGCATTTTCTAAGTTGTTATGTGCATTTTCTAAGTTGTCCTGTGCATTTCTAAGTTGTTATGTGCATATTGTAAGTTGTTATGTGCATTCTCTAAGTTGTCCTGTTCATTTTGTAAGTCGTTATGTGCATTTTGTAAGTTGTTATGTGCATTTTCTAAGTTGTCCTGTGCATTTCCTAAGTTGTTATGTGCATTTCGTAAGTTGTGATGTGCATTGTTCAAGTTGTGATGTGCATTGTTTAAGTTGTTCTGTGCATTTTGTAAGTAGTTATGTGCTTTTCGTAAGTTGTTATGTGCATATTCTAAGTTGTCTTGTGCATTTTGTAAGTTGTTATGTGCATTTTCTAAGTTATCCTGTGCATTTTGTAAGTTGTTATGTGCATTTTCTAAGTTGTTATGTGCTTTTCGTAAGTTGTTATGTGCATATTCTAAGAAGTCTTGTGCATTTTGTAAGTTGTTATGTGCATTTCGTAAGTTGTTATGTGCATTTTCTAAGTTGTTATGTGCATTTTCTAAGTTGTCTTGTGCATTTCCTAAGTTGTGATGTGCATTGTTTAAGTTGTGATGTGCATTGTTTAAGTTGTTCTGTGCATATTCTAAGTTGTTATGTGCATTTTCTAAGTTGTAATGTGCTTTTCGTAAGTTGTTATGTGCATATTCTAAGTTGTCTTGTGCATTTTCTAAGTTGTTATGTGCATTTTCTTAGTTGTTATGTGCGTTTCGTAAGTTGTTATGTACATTTAGTAAGTTGTTATGTGCATTTCTTAAGTTGTCTTGTGCAAACTACAAGTCGTCGTTAAGTAGACTTTTTATCGGAATAGGTTTTGAATGGAACACCGGTAGAAATGGCGGCTCCAGGAGCGAACGCTATGCTCTGCATACTTTAACAAAATTGGGTGAGGGAAATTATACAATAAATTCTTAGAACAGAAACTTGATTTCAAAATGTGTAAGGGATTGTCTGACGGGGAGTTAATACATCTTGGTCTGAAAACAATAGATCACAATAGGCAGTATCAGGAGGTGTGGTACAGGTGGCCGTGGGTACGGAAGATAAGGGGAGGGACCTGGAGACAAGGGTAGGGGTCGGAAGACAAGAGGACGGGAGTCGGGAGAGAAAGGGGCGTGAGTTTTTTTTAAAATAGCAAGTTTGTAAAAACAATAAATGAATTATCATAGTTTGAGAGTCGTTTTGGGTAAAACAGTCTATATCCTATCAAAATCCATAATTGACCATTATCTTGTATGCCGTACACGTTCTGTCTCCACGATAGATACGTTTATAAATTTTGTCCCTTGTTTATCAGTACTCTGAGAGAGAAGAGAGAAAAGGGGGCGGAGAAGGAAGATAAGGGAGGGAGAAGGGAAAAAATGGGGGAGGGAGGAGGGAGAAAACGACCTCACGTAGCCCCTACCCATCAATGTGGGAACTAACAAATAATAATAATAATAAATTGAAAAATATATTTAAATAAAAGTAATATTAACGTGCTATTTGTTGAAAACAAACATATTTTAAGTTTTCCTGAAAAAAGTCCCAGAGTATTAAAATATGTTTGTTTTCAACAAATACCACGTGAAGTCCAGACTCTATTGAACCTATACCTTTAGGACGTCCTATTGGTTAAAAGATGGAGGGCTATAAACCTTAGGACTACACACAAAGACAAACAAATAACACGTTTTTTTTTTTTTTCAGACCAAGATTTATTAACTCCACGTCAGACAATCCCTTAAACATTTTGAAATCAGTTTTATGTTCTAAGAATTTATTGTATAATGTACCTAGCCCAATTTCTTTTATCTAGGCAGAGCATAGCGTCCGCTCCTGGAGCCGCCATTTCTACCGGTGTTTCCTTCAAAACTTATTCCGATAAAAAGTCTACTTAACGACGACTTGTAGTTTGCACAAGACAACTTACGAAATGTACATAACAACTTATGAAATGCACATGACAACTTAGAAAACGCACATAACAACTTAGAAAATGCACAAGACAACTTAGAATATGCACATAACAACCTACGAAATGCACATAACAACTTACGAAATGCACATAACAACTTAGAAAATGCACAAGACAACTTCGAAAATGCACATTACAACCTACGAAATGCACATAACAACTTAGAAAATGCACATGACAACTTGGAAAATGCACATAACAACTTAGAAAATGCACAAGACAACTCAGAAAATGCACATGACAACCAAGAAAATGCACATAACAAATTGCTAAATGCACATAACAACTTACTAAATGCGCATAACAACTTAAAAAATGTACAGGACAACTTAGGAAGCGTACTGCACAAAATGCAAAAGGCCAACAGAAGGCAGCCGAGGCTTTCCATAGAAAACACATAGGCCAATAAGGTAGCTCTCATTATTTTAAGAGCTAATTATGTTCTACAAGTATGAAGTTCCTAGCTCTTTACTCGAAAGAAAAGGAAGGGGTTTAAGAGTATGACTGGACATGAAAACTGCACGACCTTGAATAAAGGACCCATAGATGCTACTTACCACATGGACCGGACAAGAACATTTTTGTTAAGGGCAACTGAAATAAAACTTAAATCGTTTTTGTTTGTTTGGTGTGAAATGTCATTTTCCAGCACATTTTAGGCTATGTATGACGGTCAACATTTTTTAGTGGTGGAAGCAGACAACTGACTTATTCCTGGGTAGAAGATGTAAGACACATACATTATACTTCCCGTCGATCATAAGAATTGACACTTACAAGTCGAGCTCCGAGTGGGATTCTAACTCGCAGCGTTGAGATGGTTTCTGATGCAGAGTCTTTACCCACTCAACCACGGATGCGCTACAAAATATCAAATCATGTCTGGATAACGAACTTGGAACTCACTCACTTCTCACCAATGTCACAAGAGGAATGCAGCTCGGGTTCGCTTCTCCGTCTCCGCATTGTACGCAAAAAAATGTAACTTTCTTTGTATATAAAAAAGGAGTTTATTTTGAGATGGTGGTAATCCAACGGATTCTTGACTAAGTAGCTTGTATGTTTTGTTTTCATCGATAATATTTTTTGCAATGATCTCTTGTGGAATGTCTAATAACTAATCGTTGGCCACAAGTGATTGTTTGGTACATCACTTATCCCACTATTGTATCCATCAACCACAGATGACTGCGCCTCATTAATGGTACATGTACATCCAGTCCTTTTTAGTTTGGTTGCAAGTTCAAGCCATCCGTTGCAGGTTATTAATGCTGAGTTCCACTATTAAAGCAAAACGCAGTCATAAACAACCACAAACAATGGAAGACTGACACATACTATATTCTTTTCTTGGACATTCCTGAACATTCACGACATCTACGGGTGCAGCTTAATTAAGGCAGAAATGGCACTGAAAAATATAAAAGAGATAAAAACAACAACAAAAAACGCACATATTTTCAAAACACAGTTTTATAATCAATTCAGCAAACACTATTGATAGCATTTGTCTAAAACGTCTTAATTTCTGAAACGGTTGTGACACAGCATGGTTCACTTTGAATCTAGAGATCTTACTTGCAACACTGAGTGTTTCAATGTGCCCATGGGAATGCGTTTAATTTCTTAGCTTTGCCTTTTTGATGTGGACATAAACTGTTTGAATGTTGTGTTATGTTTAGGTCATTTAGCACATGTTAGGCTATATATGAGGGTCTATTTTCTTTCTGGTAGAAGCAAATCCATTTTTCTTCTTGGGTAGAACCAGTACTGTATAGCTCCAGCCGTCCTTGATTATTGACACTTTTTCACATGATGAGTCAAGCTTACAGTGGGATTCAAACATGTAGCTATGAGAGACGAGAAAGTTTTAGACGCAACCTCTTTACTATCCCGGCCAAGGATGCGCCGGACATAAAGTGGGCAGTCCCATGTATTGAAGGTTATATGATTCCTATATATCCTTCTCCTCTGCCTGGGGTGGCTTTCAATAACCTTAGACAATGTGTTGATACGCCATTAAAAATGTATGTTCAAGAAGCTACTGTATAACACTGCAAAAAGGAAAATATTTCCTAGCAGAGGGATGTTAACAAGCATGTACTAGAGTCAGGCAAATGAAAAAATAGATTAATCCATCGAAGAATTGATTTTTTAAGGATTTAACTCAATATTTAGATCTTTCAACTGGCTATCCAAAATATTCGGCTAGTTTAAATAAAGTGTGTGAAGTCCGAGACACTGCTCGCTAAATTTAAACTAGCTTAATTTTTTTACATAACCCGTACAAATATAGAAATATTGAATTTAATCCTTTTGTACCCTTGGTAACAGTGACGTTGTCAACCTTGCACGCTTTTTTATAGCAACTTACCACAGTTCTCAAGTTAATCATACGAATAAACTACACCTTTTTTTGCTTTAATTAACTCTGCCCAAAATGTAAAAGTGTTACTTCACTGGGAATTTAAATGCAACAAATAAACATGTTTCATTTAAGGTCAATGCAATAGAAATGTAAATATTGGGATTTGAACGGTGGTAGTGAGTGGCAACTTTACCATAAATAGCTTTATGGTAAATTTTCCATTCACTTTGCATTTTATGGTAAATTTGCCAACCACTGACGTCGTTAAAAAACCCAGGAATACTGAAAATTGGTGAATCAATTCTTAAATATACTGTTTATATTATTAATCTGTTCTTATATTATCAACAATAATGTGCCTTGGGAGGTATGATAAATGATAACATCATAAACAGTGCCAGAAAGATAACATATCATCAGTGTTAGTGATGTACCGATTATTCGATTGTAACCGAATCGATCTTCAGTTACTTAGGCATCCGATTATGATGATCGATGAAAGTCTATAATCGATCATCGGTTGCATGTAAATATGCACTTAATGTTCAAAATAGAAATAAACATGATTTTCCATGAGACCACCCTTGTGAAAATTAACAAATAAACAAATTTAAATCAATTATATTTATTTTGATGTTGAAATGGCAATGGTATAAGACACAAGACAGGGAAGAATACCTGATTAATCAGTAATAATTATAAGGTCAAGGCCTCAAACTCAGATTAACATACACATGTTATGTTTCATATTAACTAACCGCTTATAACCGATGATTGATCGGTTACATCCAACCGATTGTAAATGATGATCACTGGTAAATTTCAACCGACTGCCCATCATTTATCAGTGTATTTTTAGACCACAGAATAGCCATTTTCTATTCAGGTATGCCAGATGTTTGAGCAATTAGCTCCGTAAACCGAAAAGTGAAGTTTATTCGAAATGAGACGCATATATATTTTTTTCAAAATTGTGCTAATACGCTGCAAAAACAAGGCAAGGTCCAAATTATGTCATCTGTCATTTACTAGTGATGGGCAATTAGTTGAAATTTACAATCGGTAATTGGTTACCATTGGTAGGCTGTACCGGTAACCGATCAATCATCAGTTATAATCGGTTAGTCAATATGAAGTATTGTTTCAGGCCTTGAACTTAGACAAATTCTGTTAAAGCTGTACAGTCCCTATTTTAACTGGTAATAACTCATGAATATGAATGAGTCACGTGTGAAGTAGTTTCAAATCGACGAACACCCCAAAAGTCGGTATATAAGGAGAAATCGATACGTAACATTTAAGGTAGCGCCGTGGTGTAATGGTTAGCATCGTGGCTTAGTAACCCAGGGATCGTGCGTTCAATCCCAGCCAGGACCGAATTTGGGTTAATTACCGAAATATTTCATAAAAGTATTTCCTACCTTACCAGTCTTTCGGATGAGACTTTAAACCGAGGTCTGCTCGCTAAAATGCTTAGTGCAATACAGCGAGGATAAATAAACGCTTATACACACACAAAATTTCACATTTTTATTTAGCCTCCGTACAAGTAACATTGATAAATATACGGCTTTAGAATATATGTGATAAAAGAATAGTTGCGGATATTTGAACCTCAGCCTTGCACTTGTAAGATTTGAAAGATGTACGCTGAACCTCTAGACCACTGCTATTTATTGGTATTTTGTAGCATTTTTAACACTAAATAGGCATTACGTTATAACAACAACGCGCACACAAACTCATCAATGGTTGATTTGAGGCGAAGTACTAGTTTCATATTGATAAGATACAGTATTACACCAGGCCAGGGCTCGACATTAGGCATTGTCCGATAGGTTTTGGCAACCCAGACTTGGGTCCGGACAAGTTGATTCTGAATCCAGGTTGTCCGATTGGGCAAGTAGAAAAAAATGTATAAAACAAAATCAAAATGAAAACCCACGCCAAATGACAAAATTCAAACCTCACCGTAGCGAGTGTTGTCTAATAGGAAGTGATTGTAAACTAGACAGTTTTGCGCATGCGCGGCAGGTTTTTCCCTGCCGATATATATAGGACTTGAACTGGGAAGCAGGGGGTCAAAATGGTAGTTGCCGAAAGTAGTCCCATATACAGTTGACAGTAGTGTTATTTGAGATGCTGTGTGAATGGATGCACGTCCACAGGAAGTGTAGATTAATATTTGTGTGTAGAGAGTAGATTCCCAGATATTTTGCTGCAAGAATCAGGTTAATCAGAGCTGAGGCAAGTAATGACACTACTTTTTGTGAGGTAAGATTTGTTTGTGTTCTTCGTCAGATTTGACCTGAATTCGTCATAATCGATACCTACTTTCACTTTGAGCAAAATTCTGTAGTTGTAAGCCGAAATGGAGCTTGATTTTTTGCTATGTCTGTGTCATGCTGACTTTGAAGATGGTTTACTGACAGTTTCAAGTATGAAGGAGTATGATTGCATGTGTGACACCATTTTAGGCTATAATGTAAGTCTATGGGAAATTAATGGTGGTCCAGTTCCATATAGATAGTGTATATATAGATAGTTGCTTGTCGCAACACATTGCTTGGGATCCCTGTATTTGATGTTTTATTCTCCCGATTTTGAATGACAAAAAGCATTCCTTATGTTGTGAAAATATTGTTAATAAAATACAACAAAAGCAAGTTGTTTAATTATACACTAATCATAAATTTAACGAAATAAAAATCGTTTGAACATTTTGCGACAATCACATACGATGTGTACATGTATCACGCTTCATCGGATCGCAATCTCTGAATAGAAATGCTTTATTTTACATGTTTTAATGCCTTTACAGTAAAAAATTGAGATTTCATATTCGGACAAGTTCATTATAGGTCAGGACAAGTTGATTTCTGAAGTCACTTGTCCAGACAAGTGGATCCAAAAGTTAATGCAGAGACCTGCAGGCAATGTTAATTTACACGTGCGACAATATGGACTGCATATTTACTGATCCATCTTTAGGTCTCACTATGCACTTAGCTCCCTTGCATGTGACTGTAGGATGATTCTTGCACCATAAAAAGTAGGGGTGTGTTCTTCGGTTTGAGATATTTTAATAATTGCCCATGGATATTTTCTTTTCTTGTTGCAGGTGAGAAAACAATAGTGTGAGATTGGATGAACAGCGATTAGACGACACTGACAGCAAAATGTGACACATTTGTGGGTGCTCAAAATGCGTATGAATTTAGGTGCAAACTGTTTAGTGAAAGCCGAAAAGAGTACCTTGACTGCCACCACTCACATTAAAAAAAAAAAAACTGGGCTATGTACCAGATTTTGTGGATTTTTATGAGCAGCAGTAACTGTATTTTCCCAAAAAAATACTTTTAGACTGTAAATGCTTGATTCATAATGGAAAATTGGACTTTACTGCCTATGGCCAACACAGTAAAATCGAAGTGTGTTGTGAGACCTTAAGTTGCGTTCAAATATGTTCAGTTGCGTTCAAATATGTTCAGTTATTTTGCCTAATAATAAATGGTAGTTAGTATACTATTTTCTCAAGTAGCGTTGTACTTCAGTGGATAGAGCACAGGACTTGAAATCAGAAGGTCGTGCGTTCGAGCCCCGAAAGAAAACTACCTTTTTTTTCTGTAAAAATTACTGTTACCTGTGTATAGGTACGATGTGCACTGGTCGATGTATGTACAGTAAATGATTTCCTGCGCTATATTTGCTCGCTTAAATACCCGATTTCGACATGAGCTGGTGAACATGAAGTTACAAATAAAGACACGCCTACAAAGAGAAATCGATTGATATAGGGACTATATGTAGCTTGAAAGTATGTTCACATTCCCGTTCAGACCACCGAACCAGCATGACGTGTCTGTCTACAACGGATTGAGGCTCGGTCAGCTTTTTCACTTACTTACTGACGATACCTACAACTCTTCAAGTAACACAAGCGATGTCGACACGTCCTGCAGGGAACTACCATCAACGTCAACCATCAACTTCGGGCCCTGTGGTCGTTACACATCGAACCATTGGTCCGAACGTTGTAAGTGTTGTTAGAACGTGACTACCACCATCGTCCACCATCAACGTTGGGCCCGGTGGGCTTTCGGTACAAGCTAGTCCAATCGAGATGAACGTTGAAAGTGTAGTACTCAGGCAGTCCTGAGTACAGATACAACACGTTCCGATTAGGTATACACCCCACACTAGAGTGGTACCGTGCTCTTCTGAGGGCCGTTTCTTGAATTCTACTGAGACGTATAACCACCACGGATACAGACATAAACATCATGGGACTTACAACCAACAGGATTGACCTGCTTAGCGGTGACAGCGCAGAATTTCACATGCACGCGGATTGTCCTACTAGAGAGGCTTTAAATATACCGTGCCCTGATTGGTCGGAGAGCTTCTAAACATCTTTTCGAGCCGGAAATGGGATTGACCTACTTACCATCTTTGCAGTCATCGCATTCGGTGAAACAACAATCTACCTGGATCAACTTTAATCTTCTACGACTTAAACTACTATAAATAATCAACGATGGATTTTTTCACCCACCTGCCACCAACTCAACTATTCTTCTGCAACTTTTAATTTCCGTTGGATCCGATTGATGTAACGACATCCGACGAACACTAGACTTAATCTTCTTTTGAAAAGCTCGACAAAAATCATAGTTGCCAATGGCGAGGATAAACAAACACTTCGACTACTACTAAAGTATGTATTCTTTCCTGTCTTGTTTCTTATGGCATTTTATTTTAACAATAAAATAATTCCAGTTGATATGCGTTTAGCTGTGTATGATATTTGTGTATATGGTGTCAGACTCGTATTATTTTTCTTCCAGGTCGTTACCCTCGAAATAAGTGCTTTTTAAAAAAATGTGTTGACAGTTCAGGGCCTGGTTACTTGTGAAAAAATGTGTTTACTATGCCATTATATAAAACGCAATATTTGGCAGTTTTTATTAGCACTGAGCTTTGTTTTGCAGGACTATTTGCAGAGGGAACCGCATAACGCCATCTGCCTACTCACAGAGATGTGGTGAACAATTTGAAATGGACATTTTGTGTACGGAAGTGAAATTTGTGAACAAACAAGTATATCGACAGGGGTTAAGACGTTTGATTTTCAGGACTTCTACATGGATAGTTGAAGGAAAAAAAGTTCCAGATATGTGTACCTTAGTGTTGGAATAAATGACAACGGCTCGAAAACAGTGTAGTTTGTTCTATTCTCAATGTACTGAAATATTACCAAACCGAGCCCATATGCTCATTTTCACAAGAGAACACGTGTATCTCTTGGAAACTTGGCACAACAGTGATTAAAATTTCCCCACCCTCCCACTTTACGGTACAGAATAACTAGATATTTATATCACTAAAGTGCAATGCGTTTTCATTAATCATGGTATTTTAGATTATCGATACTGCAGTAGCTTTTAAAGTTTAGGTAGATCTACTGCTACCTTGACTTTCTTTATCCAGCTGGAAATAATCGGCCGCAATAATCACCAACGGTTATTTACCTACTAATGACGTCACATTAACGATGAAGTCTGGTAACCTGCCAACTGGATGGACTAGCTCCAACGCGAATAGAGATGGGCCGGATACCAAACACATGGGAGTTAACTGTGTTTGGAACGAATACAGACATGACCTCCCCTTAACAAGGGAGTTAAGTTTGTTTGACTAAGGGAGTTAACTGTTTTTTTACTTTTTTACCACGTTTTTTTTCCCTGTAGTATTTGCTACTCGTGTAACCGTAGAGCTCGCTTGCGCGCGCGTCGCTTCGCGACGCGAGCTGAGCTCGCTACTAATATGTCAGTAATATTAAAGTTGGAATCTTACATGCATTTTAATTAGCGCACATCCTTATTAAACTGTCTCAAATATTAAAAGATAGCACTATCTTTCAAAGGATAAATATGTTCAGATGTTCCTGCTGACCTTTATGCAAATGTATTTTGGTATTGTAATATAGATTGCTTATTCACATACTATGTATATGTGTATTATATTGTATAGTATAATATTGTAGTCAAACGATCAGACTGTGTATGGTCTATTTATAGATCTACTACACGTAACTCTACACTGTTTATTCGATTTCTTTACATCGATCGTATTTTAGACTAGTGATCAGGATTGACGTTACATAACTACACGATGTGACGTCACGAACGTTAATAGATAAGCAGTAAAAAGTAAAGTATCATAACATACATTTGGTTATTTTCACAAAATAGCGTATTTCAAAATAAATAGTACCACTTTGCAAAATGAAGCAAATTTATCAAATGATCGGTATTCTGGTACTGTATATATTTTTAATCTCAACATGATTACATGGATATGTACTTTATTGTGTGTGTTTGCACATCCAGCATCATACTATCATAACTGTACATGGTATGCTTAACTGATTAAAAGTTTTCTGTTATTGGTTGTCTTTTTTTTGTGTTTTTTACAGTTTGTTTGTATTATTTGTATTAAGAATATTATAACCGTGAACTGTTATGGTTTAATAAATCATGTTTCCCGAGAAAACATGATGTTTTAATAGGATAATATGAAAAAGGCACAGGCTAACTGGGGATTTATCCAGTTTAAGTAGATCTAATAAACTTAAAATGTCAAACTGTATAATTGAGGATTCTGCACCGAGGCTGAGGAACAGAAAGTTGATATGCAGTTTGATACCATTATAATGGCACAGAGAGCTGCCATGTAGTGATGTACCATTGTAATGACACAGACAGTTGATATGTAGTGTTGTAAGGTTATACTGACGCAAACAGTTGATGTGTAGTGTTGTAATGTTATACTGACCTGACGCAAACAGTTGATGTGTAGTTTAGTAAGGTTATACTGACGCAAACAGTTGATGTGTAGTGTTGTAAGGTTATACTGAAACAGACAGTTGATGTGTAGTGTTGTAAGGTTATACTGAAACAGACAGTTGATGTGTAGTGTTGTAAGGTTATACTGACGCAAACAATTGATGTGTAGTGTTGTAAGGTTATACTGACGCAAACAGTTGATGTGTAGTGGTGTAAGGTTATACTGACCTGACGCAAACAGTTGATGTGTAGTGTTGTAAGGTTATACTGACGCAAACAATTGATGTGGAGTGTTGTAAGGTTATACTGATGCAAACAATTGATGTGTAGTGGTGTAAGGTTATACTGATGCAAACAATTGATGTGTAGTGTTGTAAGGTTATACTGACGCAAACAGTTGATGTGTAGTGTTGTAAGGTTATACTGACGCAAACAATTGATGTGTAGTGGTGTAAGGTTATACTGATGCAAACAATTGATGTGTAGTGTTGTAAGGTTATACTGACGCAAACAGTTGATGTGTAGTGTTGTAAGGTTATACTGACGCAAACAGTTGATGTGTAGTGTTGTAAGGTTATACTGACGCAAACAATTGATGTGGAGTGTTGTAAGGTTATACTGACGCAAACAGTTAATGTGTAGTGTTGTACCATGATAATGACATACAGTTGATATATAGTAGGGTACCGCTATAATGACACAGATAGTTGATATGTATTGTGGTACAATTATAATGACACAGTTGATATGTAAAGTGGTAACAGTATAATGACTCATAGAGTGGAGTATAATTACAATGTCACAGGCAGTTGATAAGTAGTAGGGTACCATTATAATGTTACGTACAGTTGATATGTACTATTCTAACATTATAATTGCACCGACAGTTGATATGTATTGTACTATCATTATAATGACACGGACAGATGATATGTATTGTGGTAGCATTATAATGACACAGACATATGATATGTAGTGTGGTAGCATTATCGTGACACAGACATATGATATGTAGTGTGGTAGCATTATCGTGACACAGACATATGTTATGTAGTGTGGTAGCATTATAATGACACAGACAGATGATGTGTAGTGTGGTACCTTTATCGTGACACAGACAGATGATATGTAGTGTGGTAGCATTATCGTGACACATACAGATGATATGTAGTGTGGTAGCATTATAATGACACAGACAGTTGATACGTAGTGTGGTAGCATTAACGTGACACAGGCATATGATATGTAGTGTGGTAACATTATCGTGACACAGACAGATGATATGTAGTGTGGTAGCATTATCGTGACACAGACAGATGATATGTAGTGTGGTAGCCTTATAATGACTCAGACAGATTATATGTAGTGTGGTACCATTATCGTGACACATACAGATGATATGTAGAGTGGTACCATTACAATGACACAGACATATGATATGTATTGTGGTAGCATTATCGTTACACAGACAGATGATATGTAGTTTGGTAGCATTATCGTGACACAGACAGATGATGTGTAGTGTGGTAGCATTATCGTTACACAGACAGTTGATATGTAGTGTGGTAGCATTATCGTTACACAGACAGATTATATGTAGTTTGGTAGCATTATCGTGACACAGACAGATGATGTGTAGTGTGGTAGCATTATAATGACACAGACAGATGATATGTAGTGTGGTAGCATTATAATGACACAGACAGTTGACATGTAGTGTGGTAGCATTATCGTGACACAGACAGATGATATGTAGTGTGGTAGCCTTATCGTGACACAGACAGCTGATATGTAGTGTGGTAGCCTTATCGTGACACAGACAGATGATATGTAGTGTGGTAGCCGTATCGTGACACAGACACATGTTATGTAGTGTGGTAGCATTATAATGACACAGACAGATGATATGTAGTGTGGTAGCATTATCGTGACACAGACATATGATATTTAGTGTGGTAGCCTTATCGTGACACAGACAGATAATATGTAGTGTGGTAGCATTATCGTGAAAAAGACAGATGATATGTAGTGGGGTAGCATTATAATGACACATACAGATATTATGTATTGTGGTAGCATTATCGTGACACAGACAGATGATATGTAGTGTGGTAGCATTATCGTTACACAGACATATGATATGCAGTGTGGTAGCATTATCGTGACACAGAGAGATGATATGTATTGTGGTAGCATTATAATGGCACAGACAGATGATATGTAGTGTGGTAGCCTTATCGTGACACATACAGATGATATGTAGTGTTGCAGCATTATAATGACACAGACAGTTGATATGTAGTGTGGTAGCATTATCGTGACACAGACAGATGATATGTAGTGTGGTAGCATTATCGTGACACAGACAGATGATATGTAGTGTGGTAGCATTAACGTGACACAGACAGATGATATGTAGTGTGGTAGCATTATCGTGACACAGACATATGATATGTAGTGTGGTAGCCTTATCGTGACACAGACAGATGATATGTAGTGTGGTAGCCGTATCGTGACACAGACAAATGTTATGTAGTGTGGTAGCATTATAATGACACAGACAGATGATATGTAGTGTGGTAGCATTATCGTGACACAGACATATGATATGTAGTGTGGTAGCATTATCGTGAAACATACATATGATAAGTAGTGTGGTAGCATTATCGTGACACAGACATATGCTATTTAGTGTGGTAGCCTTATCGTGACACAGACAGATGATATGTAGTGTGGTAGCATTATCGTGACAAAGACAGATGATATGTAGTGTGGTAGCATTATAATGACACATACATATGATATGTATTGTGGTAGCATTATCGTGACACAGACAGATGATATGCAGTGTGGTAGCATTATCGTGAAACAGACATATGATATGTAGTGTGGTAGCATTATCGTGACACAGACATATGATATGCAGTGTGGTAGCATTATCGTGAAACAGAGAGATGATATGTAGTGTGGTAGCATTATCGTGACACAGACAGATGATATGCAGTGTGGTAGCATTATCGTGAAACAGACATATGATATGTAGTGTGGTAGCATTATCGTGACACAGACATATGATATGCAGTGTGGTAGCATTATCGTGAAACAGAGAGATGGTATGTATTGTGGTAGCATTATCGTGAAACAGAGAGATGATATGTATTGTGGTAGCATTATATTGGCACAGACAGATGATATGTAGTGTGGTAGCCTTATCGTGACACATACAGATGATATTTAGTGTTGTAGCATTATAATGACACAGACAGTTGATATGTAGTGTGGTAGCATTAACGTGACACAGACAGTTGATATGTAGTGTGGTAGCCTTATCGTGACACAGACAGATGATATGTAGTGTGGTAGCATTATCGTGACACAGACAGATGATATGTAGTGTGGTAGCATTAACGTGACACAGACAGTTGATATGTAGTGTGGTAGCCTTATCGTGACACAGACAGATGATATGTATTGTGGTAGCATTATCGTGACACATACATATGATATGTAGTGTGGTAGCATTATCGTGACACAGACAGATGATATATATTGTGGTAGCATTATCGTGACACATACATATGATATGTATTGTTGTAGCATTATCGTGACACAGACAGATGATATGTAGTGTGGTAGCCTTATCGTGACACAGACAGATGTTATGTTGTGTGGTAGCATTATAATGACACAGACAGATGATATGTAGTGTGGTAGCATTATCGTGACACAGACAGATGATATGTAGTGTGGTAGCATTATATTGACACAGACAGATGATATGTATTGTGGTAGCATTATCGTGACACAAACAGTTGATATGTAGTGTGGTAGCCTTATCGTGACACCGACAGATGATGTGTAGTGTGGTAGCATTATAATGACACAGACAGATGATATTTAGTTTGGTAGCATTATCGTGACACAGACATATGATATGTAGTGTGGTAGCATTATCGTGACACAAACAGATGATATGTAGTGTGGTAGCATTATCGTGAAACAGGCATATGATATGTAGTGTGGTAGCCTTATCGTGACACAGACAGATGTTATGTAGGCTGGTAGCATTGAAATGACACATACAGATGATATGTATCGTGGTAGCATTATCGTGACACAGACAGTTGATATGTAGTGTGGTAGCCTAATCGTGACACAGACAGATGATATGTAGTGTGGTAGCATTATCGTGACACAGACAGATGATATGTAGTGTGGTAGCATTAACGTGACACAGACAGTTGATATGTAGTGTGGTAGCCTTATCGTGACATAGACATATGATATGTATTGTGGTAGCATTATCGTGACACATACATATGATATGTAGTGTGGTAGCATTATCGTGACACAGACAGATGATATATATTGTGGTAGCATTATCGTGACACATACATATGATATGTATTGTTGTAGCATTATCGTGACACAGACAGATGATATGTAGTTTGGTAGCCTTATCGTGACACAGACAGATGTTATGTTGTGTGGTAGCATTATAATGACACAGACAGATGGTATGTAGTGTGGTAGCATTATATTGACACAGACAGATGATATGTATTGTGGTAGCATTATCGTGACACAAACAATTGATATGTAGTGTGGTAGCCTTATCGTGACACAGACAGATGATGTGTAGTGTGGTAGCATTATAATAACACAGACAGATGATATTTAGTTTGGTAGCATTATCGTGACACAGACATATGATATGTAGTGTGGTAGCATTATCGTGACACAAACAGATGATATGTAGTGTGGTAGCATTATCGTGACACAGGCATATGATATGTAGTGTGGTAGCCTTACCGTGACACAGACAGATGTTATGTAGGCTGGTAGCATTATAATGACATATACAGATGATATGTATCGTGGTAGCATTATCGTGACACAGACAGATGATATGTAGTGGGGTAGCATTATAATGACGCAGACAGATGATATGTATTGTGGTAGCATTATCGTGACACAGACATAGTTTATGTAGTGTGGTAGCCTTATCGTGACACAGACAGATGTTATGTAGTGTGGTAGCATTACAATGGCACAGACAAATGATTTGTAGTGTGGTAGCATTATCGTGACACAGACAGATGTTATGTAGTGTGGTAGCATTATAATGATACAGACATATGATATGTAGTGTGGTAGCATTATCGTGACACATACATATGATATGTAGTTTGGTAGCATTATCGTGACACATACAGATGATATGTAGTGTTGTAGCATTATCGTGACACAGACATATGATATATAGTGTGGTAGCCTTATCGTGACACAGACAGATGATGTAGTGTGGTAGCATTATCGTGACAAAGACAGATGATATGTAGTGTGGTAGCATTCTAATGACACATACATATGATATGTAGTGTGGTAGCATTATCGTGACACAGACAGATGATATGTAGTGGGGTAGCATTTTAATGACGCAGAAAGATGATATGTAGTGTGGTAGCATTATCGTGACACAGACAGTTGATATGTAGTGTGGTAGCATTATCGTTCCACAGACATATGATATGTAGTGTGGTAGCCTTATCGTGACACAGGCAGATGATATGTAGTGTGGTAGCATTATCGTGACACAGACAGATGATATGTAGTGTGGTAGCATTATAATGACACAGACAGTTGATATGTAGTGTGGTTGCATTATAATGACACAGAGAGATGATATGTAGTGTGGTAGCCTTATCGTTACACAGACAGATGTTATGTAGTGTGGTAGTATTATAATGACACAGACAGATGATATGTACTGTGGTAGCATTATCTTGACACAGACATATGATATGTAGTGTGGTAGCGTTATCGTGACACATACAGATGATATGTAGTGTGGTTTCATTATCGGACACATACATATGATATGTAGTATGGTAGCATTATCGTGACAAAGACAGATGATATGTAGTGTGGTAGCATTATATTGACAAAGACAGATGATATGTAGTATGGTAGCATTATCGTGACACAGACATATGATATGTAGTATGGTAGCATTATCGTGACAAAGACAGATCATATGTAGTGTGGTAGCATTATATTGACACAGACAGATGATATGTATTGTGGTAGCATTATCGTGACACAGGCAGATGATATGTAGTGGGTAGCATTATAATGACGCAGACAGATGATATGTATTGTGGTAGCATTATCGTGACACATAAATATGTTATGTAGTGTGGTAGCCTTATCGTGACACAGACAGATGTTATGTAGTGTGGTAGCATTATAATGACACAGAAAGATGATATATAGTGTGGTAGCATTATAATGATACAGACAGATGATATGTAGTGTGGTAGCCTTATCATGACACAGACATATGATATGTAGTGTGGTAGCATTTTCGTGACACATACATATGATATTTAGTGTGGTAGCATTATCGTGACACAGACAGATGATATGTAGTGTGGTAGCATTAACGTGACACAGACAGTTGATATGTAGTGTGGTAGCCTTATCGTGACACAGACAGATGATATGTATTGTGGTAGCATTATCGTGACACATACATATGATATGTAGTGTGGTAGCATTATCGTGACACAGACAGATGATATATATTGTGGTAGCATTATCGTGACACATACATATGATATGTATTGTTGTAGCATTATCGTGACACAGACAGATGATATGTAGTGTGGTAGCCTTATCGTGACACAGACAGATGTTATGTTGTGTGGTAGCAATATAATGACACAGACAGATGATATGTAGTGTGGTAGCATTATCGTGACACAGACAGATGATATGTAGTGTGGTAGCATTATATTGACACAGACAGATGATATATATTGTGGTAGCATTATCGTGACACAAACAGTTGATATGTAGTGTGGTAGCCTTATCGTGACACCGACAGATGATGTGTAGTGTGGTAGCATTATAATGACACAGACAGATGATATTTAGTTTGGTAGCATTATCGTGACACAGACATATGATATGTAGTGTGGTAGCATTATCGTGACACAAACAGATGATATGTAGTGTGGTAGCATTATCGTGACACAGGCATATGATATGTAGTGTGGTAGCCTTATCGTGACACAGACAGATGTTATGTAGGCTGGTAGCATTAAAATGACACATACAGATGATATGTATCGTGGTAGCATTATCGTGACACAGACAGTTGATATGTAGTGTGGTAGCCTAATCGTGACACAGACAGATGATATGTAGTGTGGTAGCATTATCGTGACACAGACAGATGATATGTAGTGTGGTAGCATTAACGTGACACAGACAGTTGATATGTAGTGTGGTAGCCTTATCGTGACATAGACAGATGATATGTATTGTGGTAGCATTATCGTGACACATACATATGATATGTAGTGTGGTAGCATTATCGTGACACAGACAGATGATATATATTGTGGTAGCATTATCGTGACACATACATATGATATGTATTGTTGTAGCATTATCGTGACACAGACAGATGATATGTAGTTTGGTAGCCTTATCGTGACACAGACAGATGTTATGTTGTGTGGTAGCATTATAATGACACAGACAGATGGTATGTAGTGTGGTAGCATTATATTGACACAGACAGATGATATGTATTGTGGTAGCATTATCGTGACACAAACAATTGATATGTAGTGTGGTAGCCTTATCGTGACACAGACAGATGATGTGTAGTGTGGTAGCATTATAATAACACAGACAGATGATATTTAGTTTGGTAGCATTATCGTGACACAGACATATGATATGTAGTGTGGTAGCATTATCGTGACACAAACAGATGATATGTAGTGTGGTAGCATTATCGTGACACAGGCATATGATATGTAGTGTGGTAGCCTTACCGTGACACAGACAGATGTTATGTAGGCTGGTAGCATTATAATGACATATACAGATGATATGTATCGTGGTAGCATTATCGTGACACAGACAGATGATATGTAGTGGGGTAGCATTATAATGACGCAGACAGATGATATGTATTGTGGTAGCATTATCGTGACACAGACATAGTTTATGTAGTGTGGTAGCCTTATCGTGACACAGACAGATGTTATGTAGTGTGGTAGCATTACAATGACACAGACAGATGATTTGTAGTGTGGTAGCATTATCGTGAAACATACATATGATATGTAGTGTGGTAGCATTATCGTGACACATACATATGATATGTAGTGTGGTAGCATTATCGTGACACAGACATATGATATGTAGTGTGGTAGCCGTATCGTCACACATACATATGATATATACTGTGGTAGCATTATCGTAACACATACAGATGATATGTAGTGTGGTAGCCTTATCGTGGCACAGACAGATGATATGTAGTGTGGTAGCATTATCATGACACATACATATGATATGCAGTGTGGTAGCATTATCGTGACGCATACATATGATATGTAGTGTGGTAGCATTATCGTGACACATACATATGATATGTAATGTGGTAGCATTATCGTGACACATACAGATGATATGTAGTGTGGTAGCATTATCGTGACACAGACATATGATATGTAGTGTGGTTGCCGTATCGTGACACAGACAGATGATATGTAGTGTGGTAGCATTATCGTGAAACATACAGATGATATGTAGTGTGGTAGCCTTATCGTGACACAAACAGATGATATATAGTGTGGTAGCATTATCGTGACACATACATATGATATGCAGTGTGGTAGCATTTTCGTGACACAGACATATGATATGTAGTGTGGTAGCATTATAATGACACAGAGAGATGACATGTAGTGTGCTAGCATTATCGTGACACAGACAGATGATATGTAGTGTGCTAGCCTTATAATGACACAGACAGGTGATATGTAGTGTGGTACCATTATCGTGACACAGACAGATGATATGTAGAGTGGTACCATTACAATGACACATACATATGATATGTAGTGTGGTATCATTATCGTGACACAGACAGATGATATGTAGTGTTGTAGCATTATCGTGACACAAACAGATGATATGTAGTGTGGTAGCATTATAATGACACATACAGATGGTATGTAGTGTGGTAGCATTATCGTGACACAGACATATGATATGTAGTGTGGTAGCATTATAATGACACAGACAGTTGATATGTAGTGTGGTAGCATTATTGTGACATAGACAGATGCTATGTAGTGTGGTAGCATTATCGTGACACAGACAGATGATATGTAGTGTGGTAGCATTATAATGACACAGACAGATGATATGTAGTGTGGTAGCATTATAATGTAACAGACAGATGATATGTTGTGTGGTAGCATTATCGTGACACAAACAGATGATATGTAGTGTGGTAGCATTATAATGACACAGACAGATGATATGTATTGTGGTAGCATTCTCGTGACACATACAGATGATATGAAGTGTGGTAGCCTTATCGTGACACAGACAGATGATATGTAGTGTGGTAGCATTATAATGTCACAGACATATGATATGTATTGTGGTAGCATTATCGTTACACAGACAGATTATATGTAGGGTGGTAGCATTATCGTGACAAAGACAGATGATATGTAGTGTGGTAGCATTATAATGACACAGACAGATGATATGTATTGTGGTAGCATTATCGTGACACAGACAGATGATAGGTAGTGTGGTAGCATTATCGTGATACAGACATATGATATGTAGTGTGGTAGCCTTATAATGACACAGACAGATGATATGTAGTGTGGTAGCCTTATCGTGACACAGACAGATGATATGTAGTGTGGTAGCATTATCGTGACACATACATATGATATGTAGTGTTGTAGCATTATCGTGACACAGACATATGATATGTAGTGTGGTAACATTATATTGACACAGACATATGGTATGTAGTGTGGTAGCATTATCGTGACACAGACAGATGATATGTAGTGTGGTAGCATCATATTGACACAGACATATGATATGTAGTGTGGTAGCATTATCGTGAAACATACAGATGATATGTAGTGTGGTATCATTATCGTGACACAGACATATGATATGTAGTGTGGTAGCATTATCGTGACACATACATATGATATGTAGTTTGGTAGCATTATCGTGACACATACATATGATATGTAGAGTGGTAGCATTATCGTGACACATACAGGTGATATGTAGTGTGGTAGCCTTATCGTGACACAGACAGATGATATGTACTGTGGTAGCATTATCGTGACACATACAGGTGATATGTAGTGTGGTAGCCTTATCGTGACACAGACAGATGATATGTAGAGTGGTAGCATTATCGTGACACATCAAGATGATATGTAGTATGGTAGCCATATCGTCACACATACATATGATATGTACTGTGGTAGCATTATCGTGACACATACAGGTGATATGTAGTGTGGTAGCCTTATCGTGACACAGACAGATGATATGTACTGTGGTAGCATTATCGTGACACATACAGGTGATATGTAGTGTGGTAGCCTTATCGTGACACATACAGATGATATGTAGTGTGGTAGCATTATCGTGACACATCAAGATGATATGTAGTATGGTAGCCATATCGTCACACATACATATGATATGCAGTGTGGTAGCATTATTGTGACACATACATATGATATGTAGTGTGGTAGCATTATCGTGACACATACATATGATATGTAGAGTGGTAGCATTATCGTGACACATCAAGATGATATGTAGTATGGTAGACATATCGTCACACATACATAAGATATGTACTGTGGTAGCATTATCGTGACACATACAGGTGATATGTAGTGTGGTAGCATTATCGTGAAACAGACAGATGATATGTAGTGTGGTAGCCTTATAATGACACAGACATGTGACATGTAGTGTGGTACCATTATCGTGACACAGACAGATGATATGTAGTGTGGTATCATTATCGTGACACAGACATATGATATGTAGTGTGGTAGCATTATCGTGACACAAACAGATGATATGTAGTGTGGTAGGATTATAATGACACATACAGATGGTATGTAGTGTGGTAGCATTATCGTGACAAAGACATATGATATGTAGTGTGGTAGCATTATAATGACACAGACAGTTGATATGTAGTGTGGTAGCATTATCGTGACACAGACAGATGATATGTAGTGTGGTAGAATTATCGTGACACAGACAGATCATATGTAGTATGGTAGCATTACAATGACACAGACAGATGATATGTAGTGTGGTAGCATTAACGTGACACAGACAGATGATATGTAGTGTGGTAGGATTATAATGACACAGACAGATGATATGTAGTGTGGTAGCATTATCGTGACACAGACAGATGATATGTAGTGTGGTAGCATTATAATGAAACAGAGAGATGATATGTATTGTGGTAGCAGTATCGTGACACAAACAGATGATATGTAGTGTGGTAGCATTATAATGACACAGACAGATGATATGTATTGTGGTAGCATTATCGTGACACATACATATGTTATGTAGTGTGGTAGCCTTATCGTGACACTGACAGATGTTATGTAGTGTGGTAGCATTATAATGACACAGAAAGATGATATGTAGTGTGGTAGCATTATAATGACACAGACATATGATATGTAGTGTGGTAGCCTTATCGTGACACAGACATATGATATGTAGTGTGGTAGCATTATCGTGACACAGACATATGATATGTAGTGTGGTAGCCATATCGTCACACATACATATGATATGCAGTGTGGTAGCATTATTGTGACACATACATATGATATGTAGTGTGGTAGCAATATCGTGACACATACATATGATATGTAGAGTGGTAGCATTATCGTGACCAATCAAGATGATATGTAGTATTGTAGACATATCGTCACACATACATAAGATATGTACTGTGGTAGCATTATCGTGACACATACAGGTGATATGTAGTGTGGTAGCATTATCGTGAAACAGACAGATGATATGTAGTGTGGTAGCCTTATAATGACACAGACATGTGACATGTAGTGTGGTACCATTATCGTGACACAGACAGATGATATGTAGTGTGGTATCATTATCGTGACACAGACATATGATATGTAGTGTGGTAGCATTATCGTGACACAAACAGATGGTATGTAGTGTGGTAGCATTATCGTGAAACAGACAGATGATATGTAGTGTGGTAGCCTTATAATGACACAGACATGTGACATGTAGTGTGGTACCATTATCGTGACACAGACAGATGATATGTAGTGTGGTATCATTATCGTGACACAGACATATGATATGTAGTGTGGTAGCATTATCGTGACACAGACATATGATATGTAGTGTGGTAGGATTATAATGACACATACAGATGGTATGTAGTGTGGTAGCATTATCGTGACACAGACATATGATATGTAGTGTGGTAGCATTATAATGACACAGACAGTTGATATGTAGTGTGGTAGCATTATCGTGACACAGACAGATGATATGTAGTGTGGTAGAATTATCGTGACACAGACAGATCATATGTAGTATGGTAGCATTACAATGACACAGACAGATGATATGTAGTGTGGTAGCATTAACGTGACACAGACAGATGATATGTAGTGTGGTAGGATTATAATGACACAGACAGATGATATGTAGTGTGGTAGCATTATCGTGACACAGACAGATGATATGTAGTGTGGTAGCATTATAATGAAACAGACATATGATATGTATTGTGGTAGCAGTATCGTGACACAAACAGATGATATGTAGTGTGGTAGCATTATAATGACACAGACAGATGATATGTATTGTGGTAGCATTATCGTGACACATACATATGTTATGTAGTGTGGTAGCCTTATCGTGACACTGACAGATGTTATGTAGTGTGGTAGCATTATAATGACACAGAAAGATGATATGTAGTGTGGTAGCATTATAATGACACAGACATATGATATGTAGTGTGGTAGCCTTATCGTGACACAGACATATGATATGTAGTGTGGTAGCATTATCGTGACACAGACATATGATATGTAGTGTGGTAGCCGTATCGTCACACATACATATGATATGTACTGTGGTAGCATTATCGTGACACAAACATATGATATATAGTGTGGTAGCCGTATCGTCACACATACATATGATATGTACTGTGGTAGCATTATCGTGACACAGACATATGATATGTAGTGTGGTAGCATTATCGTGACACAGACAGATGATATGTAGTGTGGTAGCCTTATAATGACACAGACAGGTGATATGTAGTGTGGTACCATTATCGTGGCACAGACAAATTATATGTAGAGTGGTACCATTACAATGGCACATACATATGATATGTAGTGTGGTATCATTATCGTTACACAGACATATGATATGTAGTGTGGTACCATTACAATGACACATACACATGATATGTAATGTGGTATCATTATCGTGACACAGACAGATGATATGTAGTGTGGTAGCCTTATCGTGACACAGACATATGATATGTAGTGTGGTAGCATTATCGTGACACATACATATGATATGTAGTGTGGTAGCATTATCGTGACACATACATATGATATGTAGAGTGGTAGCATTATCGTGACACAGACATATGATATGTAGTGTGGTAGCAGTATCGTCACACATACATATGATATGTACTGTGGTAGCATTATCGTGACACATACAGATGATATGTAGTGTGGTAGCCTTATCTCGACACAGACAGATGATATGTAGTGTGGTAGCATTATCGTGACACATACATATGATATGCAGTGTGGTAGCATTATCGTGACACATACATATGATATGTAGTGTGGTAGCATTATCGTGACACATACATATGATATGTAGTTTGGTAGCCTTATCGTGACACAAACATATGATATGTAGTGTGGTAGCATTATCGTGACACATACATATGATATGCAGTGTGGTAGCATTATCGTGACACAGACAGATGATATGTAGTGTGGTAGCATTATCGTGACACAGACAGATGATATGTAGTGTGGTAGCCTTATAATGACACAGACAGGTGATATGTAGTGTGGTACCATTATCGTGACACAGACAAATTATATGTAGAGTGGTACCATTACAATGGCACATACATATGCTATGTAGTGTGGTATCATTATCGTTACACAGACAGATGATATGTAGTGTGGTAGCATTATCGTGACAAAAACAGATGATATGAAGTGTGGTAGCATTATAATGACACATACAGATGGTATGTAGTGTGGTAGCATTATCGTGACACAGACATATGATATGTAGTGTGGTAGCATTATAATGACACAGACAGTTGATATGTAGTGTGGTAGCATTATCGTGACACAGACAGATGATATGTAGTGCGGTAGCCTTATAATGACACAGACAGGTGATATGTAGTGTGGTATCATTATCGTTACACAGACATATGGTATGTAGTGTGGTAGCATTATCGTGACACAGACAGATGATATGTAGTGTGGTAGCATCATATTGACACAGACATATGATATGTAGTGTGGTAGCATTATCGTGAAACATACAGATGATATGTAGTGTGGTACCATTATCGTGACACAGACAGATGATATGTAGAGTGGTACCATTACAATGACACATACACATGATATGTAGTGTGGTATCATTATCGTGACACATACAGATGATATGTAGTGTGGTAGCATTATCGTGACACAAACAGATGATATGAAGTGTAGTAGCATTATAATGACACATACAGATGGTATGTAGTGTGGTAGCATTATCATGACACAGACATATGACATGCAGTGTGGTAGCATTATAATGACACAGACAGTTGATATGTAGTGTGGTAGCATTATCGTGACACAGACAGATGCTATGTAGTGTGGTAGCATTATCGTGACACAGACAGATGATATGTAGTGTGGTAGAATTATCGTGACACAGACAGATCATATGTAGTCTGGTAGCATTACAATGACACAGACAGATGATATGTAGTGTGGTAGCATTAACGTGACACAGGCAGATGATTTATAGTGTGGTAGGATTATAATGACACAGACAGATGATATGTATTGTGGTAGCATTATCGTGACACAGACAGATGATATGTAGTTTGGTAGCATTATAATGACACAGACAGATGATATGTAGTGTGGTAGCATTATCTTGACACAGACGTATGATATGCAGTGTGGTAGCATTATCGTGACACATACAGATGATATGTAGTGTGGTATCATTATCGGACACATACATATGATAGGTAGTGTGATAGCCTTATCGTGACACAGACATATGATATGTAGTATGGTAGCATTATCGTGACAAAGACAGATGATATGTAGTGTGGTAGCATTATATTGACACATACAGATGATATGTATTGTGGTAACATTATATTGACACAGACATATGGTATGTAGTGTGGTAGCATTATCGTGACACAGACAGATGATATGTAGTGTGGTAGCATTATATTGACACAGACATATGATATGTAGTGTGGTAGCATTATCGTGAAACATACAGATGATATGTAGTGTGGTATCATTATCGTGACACAGACATATGATATGTAGTGTGGTAGCATTATCGTGACACATACATATGGTATGTAGTGTGGTAGCATTATCGTGACACAGACATATGGTATGTAGTGTGGTAGCATTATCGTGACACAGACAGATGATATGTAGTGTGGTAGCATCATATTGGCACAGACATATGATATGTAGTGTGGTAGCATTATCGTGAAACATACAGATGATATGTAGTGTGGTATCATTATCGTGACACAGACATATGATATGTAGTGTGGTAGCATTATCGTGACACATACATATGATATGTAGAGTGGTAGCATTATCGTGACACATCAAGATGATATGTAGTATGGTAGCCATATCGTCACACATACATATGATGTGTACTGTGGTAGCATTATCGTGACACATACAGGTGATATGTAGTGTGGTAGCCTTATCGTGACACAGACAGATGATATGTAGTGTGGTAGCATTTTCGTGACACATACATATGATATGCAGTGTGGTAGCATTATTGTGACACATACATATGATATGTAGTGTGGTAGCATTATCGTGACACATACATATGATATGTAGAGTGGTAGCATTATCGTGACACATCAAGATGATATGTAGTATGGTAGCCATATCGTCACACATACATATGATATGTACTGTGGTAGCATTATCGTGACACATACAGGTGATATGTAGTGTGGTAGCATTATCGTGAAACAGACAGATGATATGTAGTGTGGTAGCCTTATAACGACACAGACATGTGATATGTAGTGTGGTACCATTATCGTGACACAGACAGATGATATGTAGTGTGGTATCATTATCGTGACACAGACATATGATATGTAGTGTGGTAGCATTATCGTGACACAAACAGATGATATGTAGTGTGGTAGGATTATAATGACACATACAGATGGTATGTAGTGTGGTAGCATTATCGTGACACAGACATATGATATGTAGTGTGGTAGCATTATAATGACACAGACAGTTGATATGTAGTGTGGTAGCATTATCGTGACACAAACAGATGATATGTAGTGTGGTAGCATTATAATGACACATACAGATGGTATGTAGTGTGGTAGCATTATCATGACACAGACATATGACATGCAGTGTGGTAGCATTATAATGACACAGACAGTTGATATGTAGTGTGGTAGCATTATCGTGACACAGACAGATGCTATGTAGTGTGGTAGCATTATCGTGACACAGACAGATGATATGTAGTGTGGTAGCATTATCGTGACACATACATATGATATGCAGTGTGGTAGCATTATCGTGACACATACATATGATATGTAGTGTGGTAGCATTATCGTGACACATACATATGATATGTAGTGTGGTAGCATTATCGTGACACATACAGATGATATGTAGTGTGGTAGCATTATCGTGACACAGACATATGATATGTAGTGTGGTTGCCGTATCGTGACACAGACAGATGATATGTAGTGTGGTAGCATTATCGTGAAACATACTAATGATATGTAGTGTGGTAGCCTTATCGTGACACAGACATATGATATGTAGTGTATTAGCCGTATCGTGACACAGACAGATGATATGTAGTGTGGTAGCATTATCGTGACACATACAGATGATATGTATTGTGGTAGCCTTATCGTGACACAAACATATGATATGTAGTGTGGTAGCATTATCGTGACACATACATATGATATGCAGTGTGGTAGCATTATCGTGACACAGACACATTATATGTAGAGTGGTACCATTACAATGGCACATACATATGATATGTAGTGTGGTATCATTATCGTTACACAGACAGATGATATGTAGTGTGGTAGCATTATCGTGACACAAACAGATGATATGTAGTATGGTAGCATTATAATGACACATACAGATGGTATGTAGTGTGGTAGCATTATCGTGACACAGACATATGATATGTAGTGTGGTAGCATTATAATGACACAGACAGTTGATATGTAGTGTGGTAGCATTATCGTGACACAGACAGATGATATGTAGTGTGGTAGCCTTATAATGACACAGACAGGTGATATGTAGTGTGGTACCATTATCGTGACACAGACAGATGATATGTAGAGTGGTACCATTACAATGACACATACACATGATATGAAGTGTGGTATCACTATCGTGACACAGACAGATGATTTGTAGTGTGGTAGCATTATCGTGACACAAACAGATGATATGTAGTGTGGTAGCATTATAATGACACATACAGATGGTATGTAGTGTGGTAGCATTATCATGACACAGACATATGACATGCAGTGTGGTAGCATTATAATGACACAGACAGTTGATATGTAGTGTGGTAGCATTATCGTGACACAGACAGATGCTATGTAGTGTGGTAGCATTATCGTGACACAGACAGATGATATGTAGTGTGGTAGAATTATCGTGACACAGACAGATCATATGTAGTCTGGTAGCATTTCAATGACACAGACAGATGATATGTAGTGTGGTAGCATTAACGTGACACAGACAGATGATATATAGTGTGGTAGGATTATAATGACACAGACAGATGATATGTATTGTGGTAGCATTATCGTGACACAGACAGATGATATGTAGTGTGGTATCATTATCGGACACATACATATGATAGGTAGTGTGATAGCCTTATCGTGACACAGACATATGATATGTAGTATGGTAGCATTATCGTGACAAAGACAGATGATATGTAGTGTGGTATCATTATCGGACACATACATATGATAGGTAGTGTGATAGCCTTATCGTGACACAGACATATGATATGTAGTATGGTAGCATTATCGTGACAAAGACAGATGATATGTAGTGTGGTAGCATTATCGTGACACAGGCAGATGATATGTAGTGGGTAGCATTTTAATGACGCAGACAGTTGATATGTATTGTGGTAGCATTATCGTGACACATACATATGTTATGTAGTGTGGTAGCCTTATCGTGACACTGACAGATGTTATGTAGTGTAGTAGCATTATAATGACACAGAAAGATGATATGTAGTGTGGTAGCATTATAATGACACAGACAGATGATATGTAGTGTGGTAGCCTTATCGTGACACAGACATATGATATGTAGTGTGGTAGCATTATCGTGACACATACATATGATATGTAGTGTGGTAGCATTATCGTGACACATACATATGATATGTAGTGTGGTAGCATTATCGTGACACAGACATATGATATGTAGTGTGGTAGCCGTATCGTCACACATACATATGATATATACTGTGGTAGCATTATCGTGACACATACAGATGATATGTAGTGTGGTAGCCTTATCGTGGCACATACATATGCTATCCAGTGTGGTAGCATTATCGTGACACATACATATGATATGTAGTGTGTCAGCACTATCGTGAAACATGCATATGATATGTAGTGTGGTAGCATTATCGTGACACATACATATGATATGTAGTGTGGTAGCATTATCGTGACACAGACATATGATATGTAGTGTGGTTGCCGTATCGTGACACAGACAGATGATATGTAGTGTGGTAGCATTATTTTGAAACATACATATGATATGTAGTGTGGTAGCCTTATCGTGACACAAACAGATGATATATAGTATGGTAGCATTATCGTGACACATACATATGATATGCAGTGTGGTAGCATTATCGTGACACAGACATATGATATGTAGTGTGGTAGCATTATAATGACACAGACAGATGACATGTAGTGTGGTAGCATTATCGTGACACAGACAGATGATATGTAGTGTGCTAGCCTTATAATGACACAGACAGGTGATATGTAGTGTGGTACCATTATCGTGACACAGACAGATGATATGTAGAGTGGTACCATTACAATGACACATACACATGATATGAAGTGTGGTATCACTATCGTGACACAGACAGATGATTTGTAGTGTGGTAGCATTATCGTGACACAAACAGATGATATGTAGTGTGGTAGCATTATAATGACACATACAGATGGTATGTAGTGTGGTAGCATTATCATGACACAGACATATGACATGCAGTGTGGTAGCATTATAATGACACAGACAGTTGATATGTAGTGTGGTAGCATTATCGTGACACAGACAGATGCTATGTAGTGTGGTAGCATTATCGTGACACAGACAGATGATATGTAGTGTGGTAGAATTATCGTGACACAGACAGATCATATGTAGTCTGGTAGCATTACAATGACACAGACAGATGATATGTAGTGTGGTAGCATTAACGTGACACAGACAGATGATATATAGTGTGGTAGGATTATAATGACACAGACAGATGATATGTATTGTGGTAGCATTATCGTGACACAGACAGATGATATGTAGTGTGGTATCATTATCGGACACATACATATGATAGGTAGTGTGATAGCCTTATCGTGACACAGACATATGATATGTAGTATGGTAGCATTATCGTGACAAAGACAGATGATATGTAGTGTGGTATCATTATCGGACACATACATATGATAGGTAGTGTGATAGCCTTATCGTGACACAGACATATGATATGTAGTATGGTAGCATTATCGTGACAAAGACAGATGATATGTAGTGTGGTAGCATTATATTGACACATACAGATGATATGTATTGTGGTAGCATTATCGTGACACAGGCAGATGATATGTAGTGGGTAGCATTTTAATGACGCAGACAGTTGATATGTATTGTGGTAGCATTATCGTGACACTGACAGATGTTATGTAGTGTAGTAGCATTATAATGACACAGAAAGATGATATGTAGTGTGGTAGCATTATAATGACACAGACAGATGATATGTAGTGTGGTAGCCTTATCGTGACACAGACATATGATATGTAGTGTGGTAGCATTATCGTGACACATACATATGATATGTAGTGTGGTAGCATTATCGTGACACATACATATGATATGTAGTGTGGTAGCATTATCGTGACACAGACATATGATATGTAGTGTGGTAGCCGTATCGTCACACATACATATGATATATACTGTGGTAGCATTATCGTGACACATACAGATGATATGTAGTGTGGTAGCCTTATCGTGGCACATACATATGCTATCCAGTGTGGTAGCATTATCGTGACACATACATATGATATGTAGTGTGTCAGCACTATCGTGACACATACATATGATATGTAGTGTGGTAGCATTATCGTGACACATACATATGATATGTAGTGTGGTAGCATTATCGTGACACAGACAGATGATATGTAGTGTGGTAGCATTATTTTGAAACATACATATGATATGTAGTGTGGTAGCCTTATCGTGACACAAACAGATGATATATAGTATGGTAGCATTATCGTGACACATACATATGATATGCAGTGTGGTAGCATTATCGTGACACAGACATATGATATGTAGTGTGGTAGCATTATAATGACACAGACAGATGACATGTAGTGTGGTAGCATTATCGTGACACAGACAGATGATATGTAGTGTGCTAGCCTTATAATGACACAGACAGGTGATATGTAGTGTGGTACCATTATCGTGACACAGACAGATGATATGTAGAGTGGTACCATTACAATGACACATACACATGATATGAAGTGTGGTATCACTATCGTGACACAGACAGATGATTTGTAGTGTGGTAGCATTATCGTGACACAAACAGATGATATGTAGTGTGGTAGCATTATAATGACACATACAGATGGTATGTAGTGTGGTAGCATTATCATGACACAGACATATGACATGCAGTGTGGTAGCATTATAATGACACAGTCAGTTGATATGTAGTGTGGTAGCATTATCGTGACACAGACAGATGCTATGTAGTGTGGTAGCATTATCGTGACACAGACAGATGATATGTAGTGTGGTAGAATTATCGTGACACAGACAGATCATATGTAGTCTGGTAGCATTACAATGACACAGACAGATGATATGTAGTGTGGTAGCATTAACGTGACACAGACAGATGATATATAGTGTGGTAGGATTATAATGACACAGACAGATGATATGTATTGTGGTAGCATTATCGTGACACAGACAGATGATATGTAGTGTGGTATCATTATCGGACACATACATATGATAGGTAGTGTGATAGCCTTATCGTGACACAGACATATGATATGTAGTATGGTAGCATTATCGTGACAAAGACAGGTGATATGTAGTGTGGTAGCATTATATTGACACATACAGATGATATGTATTGTGGTAGCAATATCGTGACACAGGCAGATGATATGTAGTGGGTAGCATTTTAATGACGCAGACAGTTGATATGTATTGTGGTAGCATTATCGTGACACATACATATGTTATGTAGTGTGGTAGCCTTATCGTGACACTGACAGATGTTATGTAGTGTAGTAGCATTATAATGACACAGAAAGATGATATGTAGTGTGGTAGCATTATAATGACACAGACAGATGATATGTAGTGTGGTAGCCTTATCGTGACACAGACATATGATATGTAGTGTGGTAGCATTATCGTGACACATACATATGATATGTAGTGTGGTAGCATTATCGTGACACATACATATGATATGTAGTGTGGTAGCATTATCGTGACACAGACATATGATATGTAGTGTGGTAGCCGTATCGTCACACATACATATGATATATACTGTGGTAGCATTATCGTGACACATACAGATGATATGTAGTGTGGTAGCCTTATCGTGGCACATACATATGCTATCCAGTGTGGTAGCATTATCGTGACACATACATATGATATGTAGTGTGTCAGCACTATCGTGACACATACATATGATATGTAGTGTGGTAGCATTATCGTGACACATACAGATGATATGTAGTGTGGTAGCATTATCGTGACACAGACATATGATATGTAGTGTGGTTGCCGTATCGTGACACAGACAGATGATATGTAGTGTGGTAGCATTATTTTGAAACATACATATGATATGTAGTGTGGTAGCCTTATCGTGACACAAACAGATGATATATAGTATGGTAGCATTATCGTGACACATACATATGATATGCAGTGTGGTAGCATTATCGTGACACAGACATATGATATGTAGTGTGGTAGCATTATAATGACACAGACAGTTGATATGTAGTGTGGTAGCATTATCGTGACACAGACAGATGATATGTAGTGCGGTAGCCTTATAATGACACAGACAGGTGATATGTAGTGTGGTATCATTATCGTTACACAGACATATGGTATGTAGTGTGGTAGCATTATCGTGACACAGACAGATGATATGTAGTGTGGTAGCATCATATTGACACAGACATATGATATGTAGTGTGGTAGCATTATCGTGAAACATACAGATGATATGTAGTGTGGTATCATTATCGTGACACAGACATATGATATGTAGTGTGGTAGCATTATCGTGACACATACATATGATATGTAGTTTGGTAGCATTATCGTGACACATACATATGATATGTAGAGTGGTAGCATTATCGTGACACATACAGGTGATATGTAGTGTGGTAGCCTTATCGTGACACAGACAGATGATATGCACTGTGGTAGCATTATCGTGACACATACAGGTGATATGTAGTGTGGTAGCCTTATCGTGACACAGACAGATGATATGTAGAGTGGTAGCATTATCGTGACACATCAAGATGATATGTAGTATGGTAGCCATATCGTCACACATACATATGATATGTACTGTGGTAGCATTATCGTGACACATACAGGTGATATGTAGTGTGGTAGCCTTATCGTGACACAGACAGATGATATGTACTGTGGTAGCATTATCGTGACACATACAGGTGATATGTAGTGTGGTAGCCTTATCGTGACACATACAGATGATATGTAGTGTGGTAGCATTATCGTGACACATCAAGATGATATGTAGTATGGTAGCCATATCGTCACACATACATATGATATGCAGTGTGGTAGCATTATTGTGACACATACATATGATATGTAGTGTGGTAGCATTATCGTGACACATACATATGATATGTAGAGTGGTAGCATTATCGTGACACATCAAGATGATATGTAGTATGGTAGACATATCGTCACACATACATAAGATATGTATTGTGGTAGCATTATCGTGACACATACAGGTGATATGTAGTGTGGTAGCATTATCGTGAAACAGACAGATGATATGTAGTGTGGTAGCCTTATAATGACACAGACATGTGACATGTAGTGTGGTACCATTATCGTGACACAGACAGATGATATGTAGTGTGGTATCATTATCGTGACACAGACATATGATATGTAGTATGGTAGCATTATCGTGACACAAACAGATGATATGTAGTGTGGTAGGATTATAATGACACATACAGATGGTATGTAGTGTGGTAGCATTATCGTGACACAGACATATGATATGTAGTGTGGTAGCATTATAATGACACAGACAGTTGATATGTAGTGTGGTAGCATTATCGTGACACAGACAGATGATATGTAGTGTGGTAGAATTATCGTGACACAGACAGATCATATGTAGTATGGTAGCATTACAATGACACAGACAGATGATATGTAGTGTGGTAGCATTAACGTGACACAGACAGATGATATGTAGTGTGGTAGGATTATAATGACACAGACAGATGATATGTAGTGTGGTAGCATTATCGTGACACAGACAGATGATATGTAGTGTGGTAGCATTATAATGAAACAGACAGATGATATGTATTGTGGTAGCAGTATCGTGACACAAACAGATGATATGTAGTGTGGTAGCATTATAATGACACAGACAGATGATATGTATTGTGGTAGCATTATCGTGACACATACATATGTTATGTAGTGTGGTAGCCTTATCGTGACACTGACAGATGTTATGTAGTGTGGTAGCATTATAATGACACAGAAAGATGATATGTAGTGTGGTAGCATTATAATGACACAGACATATGATATGTAGTGTGGTAGCCTTATCGTGACACAGACATATGATATGTAGTGTGGTAGCATTATCGTGACACAGACATATGATATGTAGTGTGGTAGCCATATCGTCACACATACATATGATATGCAGTGTGGTAGCATTATTGTGACACATACATATGATATGTAGTGTGGTAGCATTATCGTGACACATACATATGATATGTAGAGTGGTAGCATTATCGTGACACATCAAGATGATATGTAGTATGGTAGACATATCGTCACACATACATAAGATATGTACTGTGGTAGCATTATCGTGACACATACAGGTGATATGTAGTGTGGTAGCATTATAATGACACAGACATGTGACATGTAGTGTGGTACCATTATCGTGACACAGACAGATGGTATGTAGTGTGGTAGCATTATCGTGAAACAGACAGATGATATGTAGTGTGGTAGCATTATAATGACACCGACATGTGACATGTAGTGTGGTACCATTATCGTGACACAGACAGATGATATGTAGTGTGGTATCATTATCGTGACACAGACATATGATATGTAGTGTGGTAGCATTATCGTGACACAAACAGATGATATGTAGTGTGTGGTAGGATTATAATGACACATACAGATGGTATGTAGTGTGGTAGCATTATCGTGACACAGACATATGATATGTAGTGTGGTAGCATTATAATGACACAGACAGTTGATATGTAGTGTGGTAGCATTATCGTGACACAGACAGATTATATGTAGTGTGGTAGAATTATCGTGACACAGACAGATCATATGTAGTATGGTAGCATTACAATGACACAGACAGATGATATGTAGTGTGGTAGCATTAACGTGACACAGACAGATGATATGTAGTGTGGTAGGATTATAATGACACAGACAGATGATATGTAGTGTGGTAGCATTATCGTGACACAGACAGATGATATGTAGTGTGGTAGCATTATAATGAAACAGACATATGATATGTATTGTGGTAGCAGTATCGTGACACAAACAGATGATATGTAGTGTGGTAGCATTATAATGACACAGACAGATGATATGTATTGTGGTAGCATTATCGTGACACATACATATGTTATGTAGTGTGGTAGCCTTATCGTGACACTGACAGATGTTATGTAGTGTGGTAGCATTATAATGACACAGAAAGATGATATGTAGTGTGGTAGCATTATAATGACACAGACATATGATATGTAGTGTGGTAGCCTTATCGTGACACAGACATATGATATGTAGTGTGGTAGCATTATCGTGACACAGACATATGATATGTAGTGTGGTAGCCGTATCGTCACACATACATATGATATGTACTGTGGTAGCATTATCGTGACACAAACATATGATATATAGTGTGGTAGCCGTATCGTCACACATACATATGATATGTACTGTGGTAGCATTATCGTGACACAGACAGATGATATGTAGTGTGGTAGCCTTATAATGACACAGACAGGTGATATGTAGTGTGGTACCATTATCGTGGCACAGACAAATTATATGTAGAGTGGTACCATTACAATGGCACATACATATGATATGTAGTGTGGTATCATTATCGTTACACAGAAAGATGATATGTAGTGTGGTAGCATTATCGTGACACAAACAGATGATATGTAGTGTGGTAGCATTATAATGACACATACAGATGGTATGTAGTGTGGTAGCATTATCGTGACACAGACATATGATATGTAGTGTGGTAGCATTATAATGACACAGACAGTTGATATGTAGTGTGGTAGCATTATCGTGACACAGACAGATGATATGTAGTGTGGTAGCATTATCGTGACACAGACAGATGATATGTATAGTGGTACCATTACAATGACACATACACATGATATGTAGTGTGGTATCATTATCGTGACACAGACAGATGATATGTAGTGTGGTAGCCTTATCGTGACACAGACATATGATATGTAGTGTGGTAGCATTATCGTGACACATACATATGATATGTAGTGTGGTAGCATTATCGTGACACATACATATGATATGTAGAGTGGTAGCATTATCGTGACACAGACATATGATATGTAGTGTGGTAGCCGTATCGTCACACATACATATGATATGTACTGTGGTAGCATTATCGTGACACATACAGATGATATGTAGTGTGGTAGCCTTATCTCGACACAGACAGATGATATGTAGTGTGGTAGCATTATCGTGACACATACATATGATATGCAGTGTGGTAGCATTATCGTGACACATACATATGATATGTAGTGTGGTAGCATTATCGTGACACATACATATGATATGTAGTTTGGTAGCCTTATCGTGACACAAACATATGATATGTAGTGTGGTAGCATTATCGTGACACATACATATGATATGCAGTGTGGTAGCATTATCGTGACACAGACAGATGATATGTAGTGTGGTAGCATTATCGTGACACAGACAGATGATATGTAGTGTGGTAGCCTTATAATGACACAGACAGGTGATATGTAGTGTGGTACCATTATCGTGAGACAGACAAATTATATGTAGAGTGGTACCATTACAATGGCACATACATATGATATGTAGTGTGGTATCATTATCGTTACACAGACAGATGATATGTAGTGTGGTAGCATTATCGTGACAAAAACAGATGATATGTAGTGTGGTAGCATTATAATGACACATACAGATGGAATGTAGTGTGGTAGCATTATCGTGACACAGACATATGATATGTAGTGTGGTAGCATTATAATGACACAGACAGTTGATATGTAGTGTGGTAGCATTATCGTGACACAGACAGATGATATGTAGTGCGGTAGCCTTATAATGACACAGACAGGTGATATGTAGTGTGGTACCATTATCGTGACACAGACAGATGATATGTAGAGTGGTACCATTACAATGACACATACACATGATATGTAGTGTGGTATCATTATCGTGACACATACAGATGATATGTAGTGTGGTAGCATTATCGTGACACAAACAGATGATATGAAGTGTAGTAGCATTATAATGACACATACAGATGGTATGTAGTGTGGTAGCATTATCATGACACAGACATATGACATGCAGTGTGGTAGCATTATAATGACACAGACAGTTGATATGTAGTGTGGTAGCATTATCGTGACACAGACAGATGCTATGTAGTGTGGTAGCATTATCGTGACACAGACAGATGATATGTAGTGTGGTAGAATTATCGTGACACAGACAGATCATATGTAGTCTGGTAGCATTACAATGACACAGACAGATGATATGTAGTGTGGTAGCATTAACGTGACACAGGCAGATGATTTATAGTGTGGTAGGATTATAATGACACAGACAGATGATATGTATTGTGGTAGCATTATCGTGACACAGACAGATGATATGTAGTTTGGTAGCATTATAATGACACAGACAGATGATATGTAGTGTGGTAGCATTATCTTGACACAGACGTATGATATGCAGTGTGGTAGCATTATCGTGACACATACAGATGATATGTAGTGTGGTATCATTATCGGACACATACATATGATAGGTAGTGTGATAGCCTTATCGTGACACAGACATATGATATGTAGTATGGTAGCATTATCGTGACAAAGACAGATGATATGTAGTGTGGTAGCATTATATTGACACATACAGATGATATGTATTGTGGTAACATTATATTGACACAGACATATGGTATGTAGTGTGGTAGCATTATCGTGACACAGACAGATGATATGTAGTGTGGTAGCATTATCGTGAAACATACAGATGATATGTAGTGTGGTATCATTATCGTGACACAGACATATGATATGTAGTGTGGTAGCATTATCGTGACACATACATATGGTATGTAGTGTGGTAGCATTATCGTGACACAGACATATGGTATGTAGTGTGGTAGCATTATCGTGACACAGACAGATGATATGTAGTGTGGTAGCATCATATTGACACAGACATATGATATGTAGTGTGGTAGCATTATCGTGAAACATACAGATGATATGTAGTGTGGTATCATTATCGTGACACAGACATATGATATGTAGTGTGGTAGCATTATCGTGACACATACATATGATATGTAGAGTGGTAGCATTATCGTGACACATCAAGATGATATGTAGTATGGTAGCCATATCGTCACACATACATATGATATGTACTGTGGTAGCATTATCGTGACACATACAGGTGATATGTAGTGTGGTAGCCTTATCGTGACACAGACAGATGATATGTAGTGTGGTAGCATTTTCGTGACACATACATATGATATGCAGTGTGGTAGCATTATTGTGACACATACATATGATATGTAGTGTGGTAGCATTATCGTGACACATACATATGATATGTAGAGTGGTAGCATTATCGTGACACATCAAGATGATATGTAGTATGGTAGCCATATCGTCACACATACATATGATATGTACTGTGGTAGCATTATCGTGACACATACAGGTGATATGTAGTGTGGTAGCATTATCGTGAAACAGACAGATGATATGTAGTGTGGTAGCCTTATAACGACACAGACATGTGATATGTAGTGTGGTACCATTATCGTGACACAGACAGATGATATGTAGTGTGGTATCATTATCGTGACACAGACATATGATATGTAGTGTGGTAGCATTATCGTGACACAAACAGATGATATGTAGTGTGGTAGGATTATAATGACACATACAGATGGTATGTAGTGTGGTAGCATTATCGTGACACAGACATATGATATGTAGTGTGGTAGCATTATAATGACACAGACAGTTGATATGTAGTGTGGTAGCATTATCGTGACACAAACAGATGATATGTAGTGTGGTAGCATTATAATGACACATACAGATGGTATGTAGTGTGGTAGCATTATCATGACACAGACATATGACATGCAGTGTGGTAGCATTATAATGACACAGACAGTTGATATGTAGTGTGGTAGCATTATCGTGACACAGACAGATGCTATGTAGTGTGGTAGCATTATCGTGACACAGACAGATGATATGTAGTGTGGTAGCATTATCGTGACACATACATATGATATGCAGTGTGGTAGCATTATCGTGACACATACATATGATATGTAGTGTGGTAGCATTATCGTGACACATACATATGATATGTAGTGTGGTAGCATTATCGTGACACATACAGATGATATGTAGTGTGGTAGCATTATCGTGACACAGACATATGATATGTAGTGTGGTTGCCGTATCGTGACACAGACAGATGATATGTAGTGTGGTAGCATTATCGTGAAACATACTAATGATATGTAGTGTGGTAGCCTTATCGTGACACAGACATATGATATGTAGTGTATTAGCCGTATCGTGACACAGACAGATGATATGTAGTGTGGTAGCATTATCGTGACACATACAGATGATATGTATTGTGGTAGCCTTATCGTGACACAAACATATGATATGTAGTGTGGTAGCATTATCGTGACACATACATATGATATGCAGTGTGGTAGCATTATCGTGACACAGACACATTATATGTAGAGTGGTACCATTACAATGGCACATACATATGATATGTAGTGTGGTATCATTATCGTTACACAGACAGATGATATGTAGTGTGGTAGCATTATCGTGACACAAACAGATGATATGTAGTATGGTAGCATTATAATGACACATACAGATGGTATGTAGTGTGGTAGCATTATCGTGACACAGACATATGATATGTAGTGTGGTAGCATTATAATGACACAGACAGTTGATATGTAGTGTGGTAGCATTATCGTGACACAGACAGATGATATGTAGTGTGGTAGCCTTATAATGACACAGACAGGTGATATGTAGTGTGGTACCATTATCGTGACACAGACAGATGATATGTAGAGTGGTACCATTACAATGACACATACACATGATATGAAGTGTGGTATCACTATCGTGACACAGACAGATGATTTGTAGTGTGGTAGCATTATCGTGACACAAACAGATGATATGTAGTGTGGTAGCATTATAATGACACATACAGATGGTATGTAGTGTGGTAGCATTATCATGACACAGACATATGACATGCAGTGTGGTAGCATTATAATGACACAGACAGTTGATATGTAGTGTGGTAGCATTATCGTGACACAGACAGATGCTATGTAGTGTGGTAGCATTATCGTGACACAGACAGATGATATGTAGTGTGGTAGAATTATCGTGACACAGACAGATCATATGTAGTCTGGTAGCATTTCAATGACACAGACAGATGATATGTAGTGTGGTAGCATTAACGTGACACAGACAGATGATATATAGTGTGGTAGGATTATAATGACACAGACAGATGATATGTATTGTGGTAGCATTATCGTGACACAGACAGATGATATGTAGTGTGGTATCATTATCGGACACATACATATGATAGGTAGTGTGATAGCCTTATCGTGACACAGACATATGATATGTAGTATGGTAGCATTATCGTGACAAAGACAGATGATATGTAGTGTGGTATCATTATCGGACACATACATATGATAGGTAGTGTGATAGCCTTATCGTGACACAGACATATGATATGTAGTATGGTAGCATTATCGTGACAAAGACAGATGATATGTAGTGTGGTAGCATTATATTGACACATACAGATGATATGTATTGTGGTAGCATTATCGTGACACAGGCAGATGATATGTAGTGGGTAGCATTTTAATGACGCAGACAGTTGATATGTATTGTGGTAGCATTATCGTGACACATACATATGTTATGTAGTGTGGTAGCCTTATCGTGACACTGACAGATGTTATGTAGTGTAGTAGCATTATAATGACACAGAAAGATGATATGTAGTGTGGTAGCATTATAATGACACAGACAGATGATATGTAGTGTGGTAGCCTTATCGTGACACAGACATATGATATGTAGTGTGGTAGCATTATCGTGACACATACATATGATATGTAGTGTGGTAGCATTATCGTGACACATACATATGATATGTAGTGTGGTAGCATTATCGTGACACAGACATATGATATGTAGTGTGGTAGCCGTATCGTCACACATACATATGATATATACTGTGGTAGCATTATCGTGACACATACAGATGATATGTAGTGTGGTAGCCTTATCGTGGCACATACATATGCTATCCAGTGTGGTAGCATTATCGTGACACATACATATGATATGTAGTGTGTCAGCACTATCGTGAAACATGCATATGATATGTAGTGTGGTAGCATTATCGTGACACATACATATGATATGTAGTGTGGTAGCATTATCGTGACACAGACATATGATATGTAGTGTGGTTGCCGTATCGTGACACAGACAGATGATATGTAGTGTGGTAGCATTATTTTGAAACATACATATGATATGTAGTGTGGTAGCCTTATCGTGACACAAACAGATGATATATAGTATGGTAGCATTATCGTGACACATACATATGATATGCAGTGTGGTAGCATTATCGTGACACAGACATATGATATGTAGTGTGGTAGTATTATAATGACACAGACAGATGACATGTAGTGTGGTAGCATTATCGTGACACAGACAGATGATATGTAGTGTGCTAGCCTTATAATGACACAGACAGGTGATATGTAGTGTGGTACCATTATCGTGACACAGACAGATGATATGTAGAGTGGTACCATTACAATGACACATACACATGATATGAAGTGTGGTATCACTATCGTGACACAGACAGATGATTTGGAGTGTGGTAGCATTATCGTGACACAAACAGATGATATGTAGTGTGGTAGCATTATAATGACACATACAGATGGTATGTAGTGTGGTAGCATTATCATGACACAGACATATGACATGCAGTGTGGTAGCATTATAATGACACAGACAGTTGATATGTAGTGTGGTAGCATTATCGTGACACAGACAGATGCTATGTAGTGTGGTAGCATTATCGTGACACAGACAGATGATATGTAGTGTGGTAGAATTATCGTGACACAGACAGATCATATGTAGTCTGGTAGCATTACAATGACACAGACAGATGATATGTAGTGTGGTAGCATTAACGTGACACAGACAGATGATATATAGTGTGGTAGGATTATAATGACACAGACAGATGATATGTATTGTGGTAGCATTATCGTGACACAGACAGATGATATGTAGTGTGGTATCATTATCGGACACATACATATGATAGGTAGTGTGATAGCCTTATCGTGACACAGACATATGATATGTAGTATGGTAGCATTATCGTGACAAAGACAGATGATATGTAGTGTGGTATCATTATCGGACACATACATATGATAGGTAGTGTGATAGCCTTATCGTGACACAGACATATGATATGTAGTATGGTAGCATTATCGTGACAAAGACAGATGATATGTAGTGTGGTAGCATTATATTGACACATACAGATGATATGTATTGTGGTAGCATTATCGTGACACAGGCAGATGATATGTAGTGGGTAGCATTTTAATGACGCAGACAGTTGATATGTATTGTGGTAGCATTATCGTGACACTGACAGATGTTATGTAGTGTAGTAGCATTATAATGACACAGAAAGATGATATGTAGTGTGGTAGCATTATAATGACACAGACAGATGATATGTAGTGTGGTAGCCTTATCGTGACACAGACATATGATATGTAGTGTGGTAGCATTATCGTGACACATACATATGATATGTAGTGTGGTAGCATTATCGTGACACATACATATGATATGTAGTGTGGTAGCATTATCGTGACACAGACATATGATATGTAGTGTGGTAGCCGTATCGTCACACATACATATGATATATACTGTGGTAGCATTATCGTGACACATACAGATGATATGTAGTGTGGTAGCCTTATCGTGGCACATACATATGCTATCCAGTGTGGTAGCATTATCGTGACACATACATATGATATGTAGTGTGTCAGCACTATCGTGACACATACATATGATATGTAGTGTGGTAGCATTATCGTGACACATACATATGATATGTAGTGTGGTAGCATTATCGTGACACAGACAGATGATATGTAGTGTGGTAGCATTATTTTGAAACATACATATGATATGTAGTGTGGTAGCCTTATCGTGACACAAACAGATGATATATAGTATGGTAGCATTATCGTGACACATACATATGATATGCAGTGTGGTAGCATTATCGTGACACAGACATATGATATGTAGTGTGGTAGCATTATAATGACACAGACAGATGACATGTAGTGTGGTAGCATTATCGTGACACAGACAGATGATATGTAGTGTGCTAGCCTTATAATGACACAGACAGGTGATATGTAGTGTGGTACCATTATCGTGACACAGACAGATGATATGTAGAGTGGTACCATTACAATGACACATACACATGATATGAAGTGTGGTATCACTATCGTGACACAGACAGATGATTTGTAGTGTGGTAGCATTATCGTGACACAAACAGATGATATGTAGTGTGGTAGCATTATAATGACACATACAGATGGTATGTAGTGTGGTAGCATTATCATGACACAGACATATGACATGCAGTGTGGTAGCATTATAATGACACAGTCAGTTGATATGTAGTGTGGTAGCATTATCGTGACACAGACAGATGCTATGTAGTGTGGTAGCATTATCGTGACACAGACAGATGATATGTAGTGTGGTAGAATTATCGTGACACAGACAGATCATATGTAGTCTGGTAGCATTACAATGACACAGACAGATGATATGCAGTGTGGTAGCATTATCGTGACACAGACATATGATATGTAGTGTGGTAGCATTATAATGACACAGACAGATGACATGTAGTGTGGTAGCATTATCGTGACACAGACAGATGATATGTAGTGTGCTAGCCTTATAATGACACAGACAGGTGATATGTAGTGTGGTACCATTATCGTGACACAGACAGATGATATGTAGAGTGGTACCATTACAATGACACATACACATGATATGAAGTGTGGTATCACTATCGTGACACAGACAGATGATTTGTAGTGTGGTAGCATTATCGTGACACAAACAGATGATATGTAGTGTGGTAGCATTATAATGACACATACAGATGGTATGTAGTGTGGTAGCATTATCATGACACAGACATATGACATGCAGTGTGGTAGCATTATAATGACACAGTCAGTTGATATGTAGTGTGGTAGCATTATCGTGACACAGACAGATGCTATGTAGTGTGGTAGCATTATCGTGACACAGACAGATGATATGTAGTGTGGTAGAATTATCGTGACACAGACAGATCATATGTAGTCTGGTAGCATTACAATGACACAGACAGATGATATGTAGTGTGGTAGCATTAACGTGACACAGACAGATGATATATAGTGTGGTAGGATTATAATGACACAGACAGATGATATGTATTGTGGTAGCATTATCGTGACACAGACAGATGATATGTAGTGTGGTATCATTATCGGACACATACATATGATAGGTAGTGTGATAGCCTTATCGTGACACAGTCATATGATATGTAGTATGGTAGCATTATCGTGACAAAGACAGATGATATGTAGTGTGGTAGCATTATATTGACACATACAGATGATATGTATTGTGGTAGAAATATCGTGACACAGGCAGATGATATGTAGTGGGTAGCATTTTAATGACGCAGACAGTTGATATGTATTGTGGTAGCATTATCGTGACACATACATATGTTATGTAGTGTGGTAGCCTTATCGTGACACTGACAGATGTTATGTAGTGTAGTAGCATTATAATGACACAGAAAGATGATATGTAGTGTGGTAGCATTATAATGACACAGACAGATGATATGTAGTGTGGTAGCCTTATCGTGACACAGACATATGATATGTAGTGTGGTAGCATTATCGTGACACATACATATGATATGTAGTGTGGTAGCATTATCGTGACACATACATATGATATGTAGTGTGGTAGCATTATCGTGACACAGACATATGATATGTAGTGTGGTAGCCGTATCGTCACACATACATATGATATATACTGTGGTAGCATTATCGTGACACATACAGATGATATGTAGTGTGGTAGCCTTATCGTGGCACATACATATGCTATCCAGTGTGGTAGCATTATCGTGACACATACATATGATATGTAGTGTGTCAGCACTATCGTGACACATACATATGATATGTAGTGTGGTAGCATTATCGTGACACATACAGATGATATGTAGTGTGGTAGCATTATCGTGACACAGACATATGATATGTAGTGTGGTTGCCGTATCGTGACACAGACAGATGATATGTAGTGTGGTAGCATTATTTTGAAACATACATATGATATGTAGTGTGGTAGCCTTATCGTGACACAAACAGATGATATATAGTATGGTAGCATTATCGTGACACATACATATGATATGCAGTGTGGTAGCATTATCGTGACACAGACATATGATATGTAGTGTGGTAGCATTATAATGACACAGACAGGTGATATGTAGTGTGGTACCATTATCGTGACACAGACAGATGATATGTAGAGTGGTACCATTACAATGACACAGACATATGATATGTAGTGTGGTATCATTATCGTGACACAGACAGATGATATGTAGTGTTGTAGCATTATCGTGACACAAACAGATGATATGTAGTGTGGTAGCATTATAATGACACATACAGATGGTATGTAGTGTGGTAGCATTATCGTGACACATACATATGATATGTAGTGTGGTAGCATTATAATGACACAGACAGTTGATATGTAGTGTGGTAGCATTATCGTGACATAGACATATGCTATGTAGTGTGGTAGCATTATCGTGACACAGACAGATGATATGTAGTGTGGTAGAATTATCGTGACACAGACAGATCATATGTAGTCTGGTAGCATTACAATGACACAGACAGATGATATGTAGTGTGGTAGCATTAACGTGACACAGACAGATGATATGTAGTGTGGTAGCATTATCGTGACACAGACAGATGATATATAGTGTGGTAGAATTATCGTGACACAGACAGATCATATGTAGTCTGGTAGCATTACAATGACACAGACAGATGATATGTAGTGTGCTAGCCTTATAATGACACAGACAGGTGATATGTAGTGTGGTACCATTATCGTGACACAGACAGATGATATGTAGAGTGGTACCATTACAATGACACAGACATATGATATGTAGTGTGGTATCATTATCGTGACACAGACAGATGATATGTAGTGTTGTAGCATTATCGTGACACAAACAGATGATATGTAGTGTGGTAGCATTATAATGACACATACAGATGGTATGTAGTGTGGTAGCATTATCGTGACACATACATATGATATGTAGTGTGGTAGCATTATAATGACACAGACAGTTGATATGTAGTGTGGTAGCATTATCGTGACATAGACATATGCTATGTAGTGTGGTAGCATTATCGTGACACAGACAGATGATATGTAGTGTGGTAGAATTATCGTGACACAGACAGATCATATGTAGTCTGGTAGCATTACAATGACACAGACAGATGATATGTAGTGTGGTAGCATTAACGTGACACAGACAGATGATATGTAGTGTGGTAGCATTATCGTGACACAGACAGATGATATATAGTGTGGTAGAATTATCGTGACACAGACAGATCATATGTAGTCTGGTAGCATTACAATGACACAGACAGATGATATGTATTGTGGTAGCATTATAATGACACAGACAGATGATATGTATTGTGGTAGCATTATCGTGACAAAGACAGATGATATGTAGTGTGGTAGCATTACAATGACACAGGCAGATGATATGTAGTGTGGTAGCATTATCGTGACACAGACAGAGAATATGTAGTGTGGTAGCATTATAATGAAACAGACAGATGATATGTTGTGTGGTAGCATTATCGTGACACAAACAGATGATATGTAGTGTGGTAGCATTATAATGACACAGACAGATGATATGTATTGTGGTAGCATTATCGTTACACAGACAGATGATATGTAGGGTGGTAGCATTATCGTGACAAAGACAGATGATATGTAGTGTGGTAGCATTATAATGACACATACAGATGATATGTATTGTGGTAGCATTATCGTGACAAAGACAGATGATATGTAGTGTAGTAGCATTATCGTGAAACAGACATATGATATGTAGTGTGGTAGCATTATCGTGACACAGACATATGATGTGTAGTGTGGTAGCATTATCGTGACACATACAGATGATATGTAGTGTGGTAGCATTATCGTGCCACAGACATATGATATGAAGTGTGGTAGCCTTATCGTGACACAGACAGATGATATGTAGTGTTGTAGCATTATCGTGACATAGACATATGATATGTAGTGTGGTAGCATTATCGTGACACAAACAGATGATATGTAGTGTGGTAGGATTATAATGACACATACAGATGGTATGTAGTGCGGTAGCATTATCGTGACACAGACATATGATATGTAGTGTGGTAGCATTATAATGACACAGACAGTTGATATGTAGTGTGGTAGCATTATCGTGACATAGACAGATGCTATGTAGTGTGGTAGCATTATCGTGACACAGACAGATGATATGTAGTGTGGTAGAATTATCGTGACACAGACAGATGATATGTAGTATGGTAGCATTACAATGACACAGACAGATGATATGTAGTGTGGTAGCATTAACGTGACACAGACAGATGATATGTAGTGTGGTAGGATTATAATGACACAAACATATGATATATAGTATGGTAGCATTATCGTGACACAGACAGATGATATGTAGTGTGGTAGCATTATAATAAAACAGACAGATGATATGTATTGTGGTAGCATTATCGTGACACATACAGATGGTATGTAGTGCGGTAGCATTATCGTGACAGACATATGATATGTAGTGTGGTAGCATAATAATGACACAGACAGTTGATATGTAGTGTGGTAGCAATATCGTGACATAGACAGATGCTATGTAGTGTGGTAGCGTTATCGTGACACAGACAGATGATATGTAGTGTGGTAGAATTATCGTGACACAGACAGATGATATGTAGTATGGTAGCATTACAATGACACAGACAGATGATATGTAGTGTGGTAGCATTATATTGAAACATACAGATGATATGTAGTGTGGTAGCCTTATCGTGACACAAACAGATGATATATAGTATGGTAGCATTATCGTGACACAGACAGATGATATGTAGTGTGGTAGCATTATAATGAAACAGACAGATGATATGTATTGTGGTAGCATTATCGTGACACAAACAGATGATATGTAGTGTGGTAGCATTATAATGACACAGAAAGATGATATATAGTGTGGTAGCATTATAATGACACATACAGATGATATGTAGTGTGGTAGCCTTATCGTGACACATACATATGATATGTAGTGTGGTAGCATTATCGTGACACAGACATATGATATGTAGTGAGGTAGCCGTATCGTCACACATACATATGATATGTACTGTGGTAGCATTTATCGTGACACATACAGATGATATGTAGTGTGGTAGCCTTATCGTGACACAGACAGATGATATGTAGTGTGGTAGCATTATCGTGACACAGACAGATGATATGTAGTGTGGTAGCATAATAATGAAACAGACAGATGATATGTATTGTGGTAGCATTATCGTGACACAAACAGATGATATGTAGTGTGGTAGCATTATAATGACACAGAAAGATAATATGTAGTGTGGTAGCATTATAATGACACAGACAGATGATATGTAGTGTGGTAGCCTTATCGTGACACAGACATATGCTATGTAGTGTGGTAGCATTATCGAGACACATACATATAATATGTAGTGTGGTAGCATTATCGTGACACATACATATGATATGAAGAGTGGTAGCATTATCGTGACACAGACATATGATATGTAGTGTGGTAGCCGTATCGTCACACATACATATGATATGTACTGTGGTAGCATTATCGTGACACATACAGATGATATGTAGTGTGGTAGCCTTATCGTGACACAGACAGATGATATGTAGTGTGGTAGCATTATCGTGACACATACATATGATATGCAGTGTGGTAGCATTATCGTGACACATACATATGATATGTAGTGTATTAGCCGTATCGTGACACATACATATGATATGTAGTGTGGTAGCATTATCGTGACACATACATATGATATGTAGTGTGGTAGCATTATCGTGACACATACAGATGATATGGAGTGTGGTAGCATTATCGTGACACAGACATATGATATGTAGTGTATTAGCCGTATCGTGACACAGACAGATGATATGTAGTGTGGTAGCATTATCGTGACACATACAGATGATATGTAGTGTGGTAGCCTTATCGTGACACAAACAGATGATATGTAGTGTGGTAACATTATCGTGACACATACATATGATATGCAGTATGGTAGCATTATCGTGACACAGACATATGATATGTAGTGTGGTAGCATTATAATGACACAGACAGATGATATGTAGTGTGGTAGCATTATAATGACACAGACAGGTGATATGTAGTGTGATACCATTATCGTGACACAGACAATTTATATGTAGAGTGGTACCATTACAATGGCACATACATATGATATGTAGTGTGGTATCATTATCGTAACGCAGACAGATGATATGTAGTGTGGTAGCATTATCGTGACACAAACATATGATATGTAGTGTGGTAACATTATAATGACACATACATATGGTATGTAGTGTGGTAGCATTATCGTGACACAGACATATGATATGTAGTGTGGTAGCATTATAATGACACAGACAGTTGATATGTAGTGTGGTAGCATTATCGTGGCATAGACAGATGCTATGTAGTGTGGTAGCATTATCGTGACACAGACAGATGATATGTAGTGTGGTAGAATTATCGTGACACAGACAGATCATATGTAGTCTGGTAGCATTACAATGACACAGACAGATGATATGTAGTGTGGTAGCATTAACGTGACACAGACAGATGATATGTAGTGTGGTAGGATTATAATGACACAGACAGATGATATGTAGTGTGGTAGCATTATCGTGACACAGACATATGATATGTAGTGTGGTAACATTATAATGAAACAGACAGATGATATGTATTGTGGTAGCATTATCGTGACACAAACAGATGATATGTAGTGTGGTAGCATTTTAATGACACAGACAGATGATATGTATTGTGGTAGCATTATCGTGACACATACAGATGATAGGTAGTGTGGTAGCCTTATCGTGACATGTGGTAGCATTATCGTTACACAGACAGATGATATGTAGGGTGGTAGCATTATCGTGACAAAGACAGATGATATGTAGTGTGGTAGCATTATAATGACACAGACAGATGATATGTATTGTGGTAGCATTATCGTGACACAGACAGATGATATGTAGTGTGGTATCATTATCGTGACAAAGACATATGATATGTAGTGTGGTAGCATTATCGTGACACAGACATATGATGTGTAGTGTGGTTGCATTATCGTGACACATACAGATGATATGTAGTGTGGTAGCATTATCGTGACACATACATATGATATGTAGTGTGGTAGCATTATCGTGCACAGACAGATGATATGTAGTGTGGTAGCATTATCGTGACACATACATATGGTATGTAGTGTGGTAGCATTATCGTGACACAGACATATGGTATGTAGTGTGGTAGCATTATCGTGACACAGACATATGATATGTATTGTGGTAGCCTTATAATGACACAGACATATGCTATGTAGTGTGGTAGCATTATCGTGACACATACAGATGATATGTAGGGTGGTAGCATTATCGTGACAAAGACAGATGATATGTAGTGTGGTAGCATTATAATGACACAGACAGATGATATGTATTGTGGTAGCATTATCGTGACACAAACAGTTGATATGTAGTGTGGTAGCATTATCGTGACACAGACAGATGATATGTAGTGGGGTAGCATTATAATGACACAGACAGATGATATGTAGTGTGGTAGCATTATCGTGACACAGACAGATGATATGTAGTGGGGTAGCATTATAATGACACAGACAGATGATATGTAGTGTGGTAGCATTATCGTGACACAGACAGATGATATGTAGTGTGGTAGCATTTTCGTGACACAGACAGATGATATGTAGTGGGGTAGCATTATAATGACACAGAAAGATGATATGTAGTGTGGTAGCATTATAATGACACAGACAGATGATATGTAGTGTGGTAGCATTATCGTGACACAGACAGATGATATGTAGTGTGGTAGCATTATCGTGACACAGACAGATGATATGTAGTGTGGTAGCATTATAATGACACAGACAGATGCTATGTATTGTGGTAGCATTATCGTGACACAAACAGTTGATATGTAGTGTGGTAGCATTATCGTGACACAGACAGATGATATGTAGTGTGGTAGCATTATAATGACACACACAGATGATATGTATTGTGGTAGCATTATCGTGACACAGACAGATGATATGTAGGGTGGTAGCGTTATCGTGACACAGACAGATGATATGCAGTGTGGTAGCATTATCGTGACACAGACATATGATATTCAGTGTGGTAGCATTATCGTGACACCGACAGTTGATATGTACTGTAGTATCATTATAATGACACGGACAGATGATATGTAGGGTGGTAGCATTATCGTGATGTGGTAGCATTATCGTGACACAGACAGATGATATGTAGTGATATACATAATAATGACGCAAACAGTTGATAAGTAGCGTTGTACCATTATATGGGATACTAATTCGTATGAACGAAATTATAATTCAAACGCACGAAAAAGAATCGTGCGCACGCACGAAATAGTGAATCGTGCCCACGAGGTAAATAAAAGCACGAAGGTAATTAGCCAATCGTTGACCTGAACGCCATCTGTGATATTGATATACCCCCTCTCCATTGATTAGTTATACCCTATCCCCATTGAGTATTGACACTCTCTCCCCATTGAGTATTGACACCTCCTCCGCATGTAGTATTGATACTAGTACTTCCACGCTACTGATACTCCCTTTACATTTAGTATTGATATCCCTTCCATATTGAGTATTAATAAACCTCCTCTCTGAGTATTGATACCCCTCTCGAATAAATATTGATACCCCTACCGATTGAGTTTTGATACACCCTCCCGATTGAGTATTGATACCCACTCCTCACTAAGTATTGTTACCCCCTCCCGATTGAGTATTGATATCCCTTCCGCATTGAGTATTGATACCCGATCCGGATGGAATATTGATAACCACCCCCGACTGAGTTTTGATACACCCTCCCTATTGAGTATTGATGCGCCCGCGCTACTGAGTATTGGTACTAACTTCAATTTTTAGTATAGATGAGTATAGATACTCCCTCCCCATTGAGTTTTG